>JAZHYW010067287.1:0-11224 GCA_037355805.1 Ixodes ricinus | reverse complement strand
TTTTATACTCCGTAGTATCTAGCCATGCATCGAGCACAATTTTTTGTTCAGTAAATGTTTTTCCGTTGTTTCTGATAACAAAGGCGAGTTTTATCTTGAGGACTGCACTGGCTGACCGAGAAACTGACCAGATATTTGCAGTCAGCAAAAAAACACTGAACAAGCTTATGTACTTTCATTCAGTTCCATCAAACAAACGGGATGAAAGCTCAGAGGCCATTGGTCATTTTTAAGGGCAATATATTTAGCATTACTGTGCTGTCGTCCTCCTAGTGGATTTATTTTCATTATATTTGCGAGGTTCAGAATTGTAATGTAAGAATATTATGATGGGGGAGTGCATTCTTTTGTATGTTAATCCAGATTACTGGGAAATTCCTCAATAGGGTAGGTTTTTGAAATCCCCTGTTCTAGGACATCCCCAAGGTGTCTTTATCTGAATCCTGCTACGCATCGCATTCTGTCTAGGGTAAATGTTAATTATGTGACTAGAGCTTTGGTTTTGCCTTGACTTCGCTGTACATTAGAGATGTACACTGCGCCTCAAACTTAACGCCGCCACGGCATTTTGCCGTTTCTGACGGTCCCTGCGGCGGTAGATTGAACTATCTGAAGAATGTTTGGGTTCCCGAATTCTATCCAATCCTGAAAAGGTATCCCTAACGTATTGGTGACAAATTTAACAGTAAGTAGCCGACACAAGCTCAATGTTTGGGAACCCAGTGGCGGCGTGTTTGGTGGGGACTGTAAAAGTGATTTTTCTCCAAGTGAGAAACACACTAAAAATGCACCTTGGGTGCAACGTACATAGCATTGCCATCCGACTCGCTTGCGATACATTTCGTTTACGCAGTTTTAAGTAACCTCGGTTTAACATGCGAGGCCCTCGTAACATTGTCGTAATAAAGGGTTGGATGCTCATGATGCGCTCGGGACACTCCTCTGGTGCTTCTTCACGTTCATTACCTCCACAGGTGCTAGATTTGTTGAATTCCTTCTGTCCGTGCTGTAGCTTCGCGGTGGTGCAGCTTCTGTGCTGATGAGATCCGTCTGCTTGCAGCTGCTGCTTCAAAACGAGCAAGGGAAGTGTTCACGGCTTGCAGAGTCTCTCCGTCAGAGCCAGGAACGGGAGGCAGAGAAAGACCAGCAGCTGCAGGATGCCGAGATGATGCGTCGTGACCTGCATAACACGCTGCAAGAGTTGAAGGTGGGTTGCACTACGGCTCGATAACTTCCTATGCTATGCAGTTACGGTTTTTCGCCGAAATGAAGCTTCTTGGTTCCTGCTCGATTCCACAGATTTTGATTGTCACAACGGATCCACTGCCATTAGGCACCATAAATTTTGCATGCACTATGACGTGCCTTCCTAAGAACAGTGGGCACACATCGATGAGGCGAGCAAACTGGATAGGATGAAACCACTATAGCGAGGATTCTCACACTGGGTTTCTTGGACCCCAGGGTTTCACAGGTTCCCAAATTTCCTTGGCCACAAGTAAAGCTTCAGCACTATATCGAAAATTCTGAGCCATTCATGGATGCATAATGAAACTCTCCCTATTTTATAGTACAATGTCACTCAGAAACAGACCTTGTAGATAAAGGGGTTCTTGGGCTCTCAGAAAGAGGTTCTTCGGTTCTTGGGAGATGCTTATACCGGGTATTGTCATTTGAGGTGCTGATGTAGTGAAAGTTTATTGAAGTGACTTCCTGAATGGAGGTTGGTTCTCTGCTAGGAAGTGTTCCGCGCCTCACCATTGATTATGCTTTCAGGTAACCTGTAATGAAGAGTGCTCACTATTGCAAGTTGCTCAAGAACTGCAGAATCTTTGTTTCAAAAGCGTGGCAGATCACGTTGTCATGGTCGCAGTGCGTCGGAGAGCTGCTGTCTCGTGAATGTCGGTCTGCTAACCTGTTGTGCAGTTTGCGTGCCGGGGCTGTTTCTTGTAAAAGGAAGAAGCATAGCCTTGTGCACAATCTGCATTCGTCATGGCATACAATGGCCATTGCATCATATTGGAGCTCTTGCGTTGCCCCTCAGGGAAACATCCGCGTCTTCTGCCGGGTGCGGCCAATGCTTCCCTCGGAGGAAAGAGAGGGCGAGCGCCCGAGCCACATCACGTTCCCAGACGAGAAGACTGTAGAGCTGGTCAAGCCCGACACTGAGGTGAGTGCACCACTGGTGTGTGGCAATGCAGTCTTTGGAATACACAATTGTTCATTTGGACAGTCTACCAGTGAACATTGAGTGGAAAAGGGAGCTTGCACTGGTTGTAATACGCCAATAAAGATGGCCGAGCTTGGTAATCAAGCTATGAAATGACAGAATCAAAATTGCAAAGAGGAATTTCTAGGAGCAAAAGCATTTTAAATTTGAACAGACTCAACTGAGCTGCATGGGAAGATTTCGCAGTATGCCGAGACAGTATTGAATTCTCTTTAGTTCTTTCTGTGCCACTTACTGCATTTATTAAAGGAGTCTGTGCAACGATTTTAACGTTGAAAGAATTGGCATTTTCTACTTTTGACATTGTTCACCTTGTCACAAAGGACAGAAAACACACCTCCTTCCTTCGAAATGTTGGGATTCCGCCGCATAATCGAGAGACAAAAATTGGAATATTCTTCGACCTGCAGCCGCGAGCGGCGGCCATGAGGCCCGCTTCAGACGGTGCAACTTTTCCAGCAATTTGGAGGTTGCTGGCGGGTTGTTTCCTAGCTTTCCCTAGATCGACACGAATTGCTGAGATCGGGTCCAGCTCGAAACGGACGAGCAACTCGAGCCGTTTGAGCGGCAGCAGCCAATCAGGGATGCGATGTTTTCACGTGACACCCCCGTGGTGGTGATGATGACAGCTAAAGACTTGGTTCTGGTTTGAAATCGATCGTTTTTGGAAATAAACCTTTTCAGAAAGATGAGTTAGTATTCTCAACGCCATTCAAAGATATAAAAACATGTTTTAGCGCGTAGCTGGGCGTCTAAATAGTATAAAAAAATTCAAAGTGAATGATGATGATAGCAAGTCGTAGCAATTCGGTTGCTGCGTGTGAAGGCGCACGACCCTTGTTGCTGGTGTTGCGACGTCAAGTTGCTGGGTGAAGTTGCTCCGCCCTGAAGCGGGCCCGAGAAACACGAGGCATGACATCAACGGGGAATTTTGCAGAAAGATAGCAAGTTGTGGGAATACCTGCTCGATAAAAGGTAACTTTTCTATAAATCTTGTCGCTCCAACATTAATATAAATGCGTCAAAAGCCTGGTAATCATCGACAAAACTTTTATTATACGGAGTTTCAGTGGCGCCATCTATCCTAGGTCCACACAAACCGTCTGCAGCGGAACAGCCGCCATGAAGCCGGAGGGGAGGGGGGACAGGGCCGGACGGGTACAGCCGGACCCGGATGAGACTTTCCTCCTTCCCTGGCTGCGCCCGCCAGCACGTGGCTCACGCGGTCGCGAGCGGATGAGTTCTCGCTGCTCACTGATGGCTCTAAAGAGAGAGCTTCACCGGATCCCTGCGCCTTCCCCATTGACGTCACAGCGCACGTGACTCGGAAGTTAGTGAAGGAGTTGAGAGGCGCCGAAAACCTCAATCTTTGTCCATTTTTAAAATAAAAACTAGGACATGCAGGCAAAAGCGGTTTTTTTTTGTTCTTTACTTCAGAAAGGTCGAGACACCAACTCCCACATTAGTTAAGCAAAGCACTGAAACTGTTGCACAGCTCCTTTAACCGTACATTGCAAGAAGCTGCAGCTCCTAGAAGTTGCCACTAGAAGTTGTAAGATGCGATAGTTTTATGCTATCATGTTCACTAGATAAAAAAGTTGTGCCCTAATCTTGCACTGAGATCATGGCACAAATACACGAAATAGTGGCATTGTCTGCTGCTGACAAGACTCCCTTATCTTGTTTAGAATTTTTACAGGTTTTTTCCAACTCTTAACTTGAGTTACATCTCGACGTTGAGCTCCTGCACCTTGTTGTCTTTCCTCCGTGCTCGTCTCTGATAAAATGAAGCCAGTTTGTTCAGAAAATTGCCGAGTACCATGTTTGCGTGACCGACCAGTTGCGTTCCCTTTCTCCAAGCAGAAGGTGATGGCGTTCCCCTTCGACCGGGTCTTCCCGGGCTCCGCAACGCAAGCGGAGGTCTACGAGGAGGTGGCGCACGTCGTACAGTCCGCACTGGACGGCTACAACGTGTGCATCTTCGCCTACGGCCAGACCGGGATCCGGGAAGACCTTCACGATGGAGGGTCCGCCAGACCTGGACCTGGGCTCCCCGAACGACTCGCAGCTGGGGCTGATCCCCAGGGCCCTCCAGCAGGTGTTCATGTCGGCGCAGGAGCTCCAGAACACCCATCACTGGGAGGTGAGAACTTCTACGTGCGTAGCATTTGTAGGGCCGGCTCTTCGGGGTTTTCGTGTCCGTGGCACGTAACCTCTATGGTGACGTCACGGTGTTCGTAACAGCTAGTGTCTGACCGTGGTGCTGTAGCTATCGAGAGTCCCAAGAGAAGCTTTGACGGGTCAGTAGTGCCCTTGAATCCAATAACCGCCGTTCAGGGTGTAGGTAAAGCCCATGTGCCATAATTAAGCATCTTGAACCTAGGGCAGTGTAACTCTCTGCTGAATATTGAGGCACAGCCAAACAATCGTTTACTCTTTACACCCATACTGTTTGCAATGAGTGGCACTGTTCTGAGCATCGGACCTGACAAGTGTTCCTCGTGTGTGTCTTCTAGTTCACAATGGTAGGCGTCATACCTGGAGATCTACAATGAGAATGTGAGAGACCTCCTGTCGACGCGCCCCCGGAGCAAGCAGACCGTCTGCCAGATCAAGCAGGAGAAGGACGAGCTCGATGATGGTGACCAACGCCACCAAAACAACTGTCACTTCTCCCGAGCAGGCAAGTGTGGCCCTTGTTTGACCCAGGTCATTGATGAAATTTGGGTTTTACAGCGATGGCTGTTATGGACTCTTCCCGCCACTGGGAATGACATCCTGTTATGTCGTAGTTAGTGTAGTAGTTGGCGTAGTAGGGTGTCCGTCGATCCTGCCAAATCCTTAAAAGAGGTTGCCTGCCGCACGCAGGAATCGAACCTAGGTTCGCTGTGTGCAAAGCGGAGGCGTTACCATTGAGCTACGTCACAGCATTAACAACCCGCTTTATACTTGTGTTTTGTGTTGCACTGTAATGAACGGCTGTCCTGGGGACCCGCAGGCGTCCAAGCCCATAGACAAGCATCCGCGGCAGAGCGAAGGGGCTAATGAGCGACCTTCCAAAAGCAAGTAGACGTGGGAAGATGTCCAGGCATCGCGACACTGAAACCCATAGGGCTCCAAGATGCCGATGGTTAAGCGTCCGCGGCGAGACGAAAGCGCCAGCGAGCGACTTGCCTTGAAGCCTGCAGACGTGGGAAGTGGGCAGCATACCTTTTCTCGTACTTCCCAGGCTGACCCCCTCGTCCTAAGTGCCCCGCGCACCGATTACCTTCTTGTCGGAAGAGGAGGCAGTGGCGCTCATGCTTGTGCGCTTCGCGCGACCCCTTGAGGGACAAGCGGAGACGTCCTTAAGACAGCTGGTCTGCATGGGGGTGGTGGCGTGTGTGGGGGAGGAGCCAACTTAGCTACCCGAAATTCCTCCGTGGGGAATGTAGGGGAGAGTCCCGTTAAAAGAAGTGGATTTCTTCGGGACTCTTCGTCTTCCCGATTCTTTATTTCTGTCCTGTACAAATGTAAAGTAAACCCGTTGTCAAAAGCGGCCCTGTTTGGGAGCTCCTTCTGCCCGATGTCTGGTCTGCGTCTGGCTCCACCAAAGCCCTACAACAAAGATAACCCCAGAGCTGTTACAGTACCCAGTGTCCACTGCTTGCACTCTCTGGAAAAAAATGCAAAGAAATAGCCTATAACAGAATGTTGTCAAGCACTGTCGTGCCAAGAGCTTGTGCTGGAAGATGGGGTTTCGCATGCTCCTGAACAAGAAGAAACGAGCGTTCAGAACAAAATGGTCACTTCTTTTTGTTCCGAACACTTTTGTTCACGCACCCCACGGTGCATGAGACAGCGACGCCGATGCCCACCGACTCTGCGTGACCAGTCTCATCTGTTGCTGTGACTGTACTTTGGATTAATGCGGGACTGCTCAATTTCTTGGTGGCCTTGAGGAAAACTTGGCAAATTGAATTCCGATATAGGCTCTGGTTTGTTTAGGTCCTGGGAAGCCTAAAGCCAAAGTTGTGCTGCTGGTTTGCCTGAACCCTAGAGACCCCTGCAATCATATTTAAGCTAGACATTTAAATATGATTGCAGGGCCCCTTTAAGCCGCAGTCACACTGCTAATACATCGTACGAAATACTGTCTGCAGACATGTTGACACACATATATGCAGAGACAAACATGCTGAGGTGTGTCCTCAACGTAAATAATTCTGTCATCGTGTCTGCAGCAATCTTCCAGCTTCAACAGTTGTGCTTACTGCTTTACAAGAAGGTTAGCGGGTAGTTTCATACACGTCAATTCCTTGTTAAGCATAGGGTTTAAAGGTGCGAGAGATTTACTGTATGAGCTCTGCTACGACCGATTGTTTGATTGAGCTTGTGCAATATCTGCGTAGATCTACGAGCTGCTCCGGCGGAGCTCGCGAAGCACCGCGCTGTCGGGGCCACCCAGTGCAACGAGCACTCCTCCCGCTCTCACTCGGTCTTCCAGCTCCGCATCACCGGGACCAACTGCCGGACCGGTGTGGGCAGCCGAGTGGGTGGTCCCCAGTGGTGGACTGGGCCTTGCTGCAGCCTTGCTCCTAGCTACCCGACTGGTTTGCCTAACTCACGAGACAGTAACAAGTGTTTTCTACAAGGCTGCATGAAGTTCATTAGTTTACTGGTATACCAAAATAATTCGTTCTTGGCAGAGCAGACTTCCTTCTAAGGCAGTTAAGGGGGAACACTGGTCTTGGAGCTTTTTTTCTTATTCTATGACCAAACCCATTGAAACTGCACAAGCTTGTTCAGCTGTTTGTGCTGATTTCATATATCTGGTCGTTTTCTCAGTCAGTAGAATTGTCCTCAAGGTAATTAAAACTTGCCTGCCTTTGTTTGGAGGAACGATAGGAAAAAAACTGCTCAACAAAATATCCTTTTTAACACATGGCTAGATACTACAAAGTGTAGAGCATACAATGTTGGAAGTACTTTTAAGATAAACCCACTATTAGTGATTTTACCACACATTGAAGTTCAGTGCTCAATGCATGGCTAACAAGTAATAAAACAAAAGATCAAATAGAAAATTTTCTAGACTTATATTAGAAAATCTGCTCTCAACATTGTATGCTTCACACATTTAGCTACACATTTCAGGAAAGGTTATATTTCTATCTGCTTTGGATGCTGAGATATCCCTCCTGCAAATTTTCAACGAGTCCAAATATTGTGTCTTGTGAAAACAATGTTTTAGAGTCAACTTCAATGCACATTCAGCCCGCATAGACATTATTAATTGATTTATAGCCCAAATATTCATCCACGAAATTAGAAGCCTGGTAAATTCAGAAGGACAACAGCCATCGCCATTTTCAAAAGAATGCAGTTTTAGGACGTTTTTGGCTCCAAAGACCCATGTCTCCCCTTAAACAAAGTTTAAACTGCCCTAGAAATAAACTGTTAAACAGACTTTAATTTGCAGTTTCCTTTCTATTATACAATCTCCAACTTGCCAACCATTACTGCTTCTTGAGACTGTTATTCTCTTTGCCTACTGTGCACGTCCGTCCTGTTTGTGGCACCCATCTAACCAGTTCCAGACTACTCCTTTTTCATTGTGCAGTATACCGTAAAGTTCCGAGAGAACGCCCACCCCCGAGAGGTCGCCCATCCCACTTTTCTGGCTAAATATCTGTAACATAAAAATTCCGGAACATCGCCCACCCCCGATTTCCGTCGGACAACACGCAATGTCCGACGGGAATCGCATCAGCCGTGCAATTTGCTGTACCAGCACGTCAGACAAGCGAGTTTATAGCGGATTCCCGCGTTTTTGTCCGCGATCTGCGTGTGCGATCTCCATTCCACTAGCGAGTTGGTCCTGCGTGTACTATATGGCATCGTGAAATATGATTTTGCTGCGTTCGCGATCTGCGGTATTTGTTCCCGCAACATACAAGTTTCTAGAGGATTCCTGCCTTTTTGTCCGCGATCTGCGCGTGCGATATCGGTTCCTGTGACAGGCAAGTCTGTAGCGGGTTCCCGCCAGTTTATCGCATCGTGAAATGTGAATTTGCGGTTCCGCGATCTGCGGTATCAGTTTCTGCGTCACATAGTTTGTAGCCCGTTTTTGAAAAAGTTTTGCTGTGGCGTCCCCAAAGATAGCCCACCCCATGTTTTTCACCATTTATCTCTTCATTTTGGGTGGGCGTTCTTTCGGAACTTTACGGTGCTTCCTTCCGCTGAAATTGATGTGTTTTCCAATAAAGTGCCATAGATTAGGTCAGATAGTTGCTGAAGTTTGGGGCCTGCTGATGTCTCCTGCCATATAGCAATAATCTTCACTGCTGGTATGTGTGCTCTGCAGGCCTGCTAAACCTGGTGGACCTGTGTGGCAGCGAGCGACTGGACGAGTCCAAGGTGGAGGGTGCCAGGCTCCGGGAGACGCAGCACATCAACCGCTCCCTCTCGAACCTGGGCAACGTCATCCTGGCACTCTCCCAGAAGGTTGGCAATCTGTCTCCTTTAAGCAACCTCCTTTCTCAATATCAGTTGGCTGCAGAAAGGCAATGTTTTCGAGAAAAAACGACAAGAAATTGGGCATGTTCAGTCTGTTTCTCTCAAGGGATGCAAACGTCGCACATAGGAATATACTACTATAGGGTAGTCTGTTGCAACATAAGGTTAAGAGCAGCCTCTTCAGTAACGCTCTTCCCCAGGATTGGTGGTTTTCTCCTCTCAGTATTCGCTGTGCCAATGTGGAAAGGAAGACTACTTTCATTTGGTTATTGTATCATGAAACAAACCAAAACTAAATTGAAACAGAAGTGGCATTGTAAGAGCACCAGGGAGAAGTTAATGCTTTAAGAAAATGTGGGTGCACAGAGTGTAGTAGTTGAGCAGCAGTCTTCTATGATGCTCCTGTCCGTTTAGTGACAAAAGCGCAAAGCTTGTGCACTCCAGGGCGTGGACTTAATGCACCCAGTGACGGATTGCTCCGGGCTGTCAATTATTCTTTCAAGTGAACTGGATTGCAAGTGTGGTGGTAAAATCGTTGTTTTGAGCGATGGTCGTTCCCCTTCTTTGACAACTGCAGGCAGAGCATGTGCCATACCGCAACTCCAAGTTGACCTTCCTCCTGATGGACAGCCTGGGAGGGAACAGCAAGACCCTCATGCTGCTCAACGTCTCTCCCCGCGAGAAGAACCTGGCAGGGAGCGATCAACTCGCTGCGCTTTGCCACAACGGTACATACTTCTTTGTGGTTGCATCCCTCTAGGGCAGTGGTTCTCAAATGGGGGTTTGCAAAGCATTCTAGGGGCCCACGAAACCCCGCCTTATTAGTTGAGCCCGGCAATAAGTTTTTACAGCGGAGCTGTTAAGGGCTAGGTTCCCCAGGATCGTGTCCGGTGCCAAACCAATGTCGACACAAACCTACACAAACCTCTGGACAGCTACCGCCATCTATAAGCGACGGCGGCAATCAGGCGAGTCTGGTTGCCACCGTCGCTCATAGATGACGGCAACCTTTCCAGCTATCATAAAATGGATAAATGGGCAAGTTGCGCGAAAAAAGACTAACGAAGAAAAAACACATGTGACGAGCGCAGCGCTTCGTCACATGTGTGCCCTTCGTCCTCGTCTGTTTTGCGCTCTGTCTCCCTACGCTCTTGTCAGTCTCGGTTCGGACTCGCGATGGGTCGGTCGCGTGCCCTTTCTTCGGGGGTAAGAAGACTGGGTGCGGAAGGACCGGCGACCGTACGCAGCAACAGCTCCGCTGCTCTTGCTTCTTCACCAGAGTGGAAAGGCTGAAAGTTTTTTTTATCAGGTTGAGAAGAAACATTCTAATTTTTGGGCAGAGTTTTCTCGAGTGCATGTTAATAAGAGAAGTCTACTTCACACTAGTCCTTAGTTATATCCATTTATAAAATCATTATCGTAATTAACATATACCTTCCCTACCCCTCACCACGAATGGGGTCCTCCATCATTCCTTACCGATCCACGGGAGTCCGCAAAACATCAATGGTTGAGAAGCGCCGCCCTAGGGTTTTGCAAAGGCATGGCGTGTTGTGTGCCATGTCCTTCAAGATGTAGGTGCCATGGTTGTGCTGAGCTAAAAAATGTCAAAACAAGTCCTAGCCAGGGGTCAGGACACTCCAAAAACAAAACTTGAGATAACTATATGGCTCGGACCCATTGGGTGTTCCTATAATCCTGCTAACTTTGTTTTGAAAATGGTGCAATAGTTTCGTGGATAGATAGAGCAGTGTAGTCATCCGCCCCAGTCGAAAGGCCGCCGTGACTGGCAGGCTGGTGACGTCGCCAGCCAACTGCGCGGCGTCCTTTTGCATGCATTCGCAGGCTTTGCTCTCTTGGCGTCTTGAGCTTGTTTTCTCATTTACCGTCTGCGTTTTGAGCTTGCGGTCTGCGACTATTGTCTACAGCATCGCTCGCTTCGTTGAAGTATTGGACACCGACCGCAGCAGCGATGTTGGAAGCTGCTCATTTGACTATGACTCCGCTGACGACCAGCTCCAGCAACGGCGAGTCGCAGACGGACTCGCCGTGGTCGGTGTCGTCCGCGGAAAATCTCGCAGGATCGTGCAGGGTGGACCGGGGAAGGTCAAAGGGCCGGGGGCAAGGGCGAGAGTAGCGTTGGGGTAGCAGAGGTGCACGAGCGGTTTTGATTGTATCTTATCGCGGCGAGGCAACCTTAAAGGGGCCCTGCAATCATATTTAAGCGTCTACGCTTTTTGCGGTTTCCACGTTTCTTGGGGTTCAGGCAAGCCAGCGGGCACGGAGAGAGCAACTACATATCAGTGCGTCATATTTTAACCGGACGACGCGGAGACCTCCTCCACCGACGGGGGCAACCCGCGCGTACCTGGGCTTACTACTGGTCAGAGCCGCTAAAAGCTTCTTTTTAGTCGAAATACAAAATATAAGTGGCGCGAACCGTTTCAATTATTTATAAAAGTAGTTTTTGTTCAGAAAAGAAACAAATGCAGTTTA
>JAZHYW010067285.1:0-25514 GCA_037355805.1 Ixodes ricinus | reverse complement strand
CACCCGGACAGGCAGGGTTGGGAAGAAAAACTACTGCAAAAAAAGTTGCAGGTAAATTCCCAGCTTATTTTTACCTTCTTATGAAATGATTGCTTTTTATTTCATGTTTGTTCTTTAAAGATTCGTGAAAAGCATTCGCGACCTAATCTGCCAAGCCGCGTCCAAGGACAACACGGCCTCCTCGGCAAGTGCTCTCTCATGGAAGACGACGATGAATATAAGGTACGATCAAAATCTAAATCTCTAAATAAAGATCAAGTTTAAAATAATTCTAAGACTGTTCATAATGCTCTTTCTACCCTATTCAAATTTCAACACTCGTCACATGCAGCACGAATGGATCACTGCATGCGCTCCTGGCGCCAACGAGTGCCCAGTCAACGTCCTGCGGCATCCAGCGCTCAACCACGCATCACCACCCGACCTGTTCGAAAAATAAATGCTTTCCTGTACTTGTGGTAAAAAGGGCAAATTTTCTACTGAGCATGATTTTTTGTGGACCTATGGTCTCGTAGCCGAGATCGGTAGTTCACAGCTTTTGAATGGTGATGAACGACGGATTCATTATTTCCAGCGTAAGTACTGTTTTGACATTGAATTTCACATAAAATGGCATAAAAAAGAACACAACATAGCAGTGCATTCCTACTGCATTTTTTCTTTTTTGTACTTGTAGGCAGTTTGCCCCGCACGATTATATTCAAGAATTGCCAAAACTCCCAAGCGTCCCACTTTTTCTAGTTGATTTTCTAGTTTCATAGATTAATTAGGAATTAAATATAACGATCTGTCAGCCTCAAAATGCTCATTCATGATGCCATCTTTGTGATGAAGGACCTGTAAGTGCAATCCTGAGCGGAGTACTTCAAATCGGCAACTTCGCACAACATTCACCACTCGAGACTTCCCACCATGTCAAAACAGGGATATAAGAATACTCGGCTATTCACTTTCCACGAGATTTCAGAGAATCACATTACGACATGCAAAAACCCACAATGGGTTTACAAGCAGCAGTTATGTCATACCTTAGCTTGGTGATGTTGAAAACCTTGCTATGTTTTATTTCGAGTTACATAGCAAAATCTACATGTACCGTATTTTCCGGTCTAAAGTCCGCGGACTATACATGTTTCAAAGTTGAAAGTTTAGGCTGTGCGGACTATCTATACGCGTGCGGACTATACATGATTTTTGTTTTTCAGTATCGTTGATTATGACGAGACGAGAGTATGTTAGTATGTTAATGATGATTTATGTATAATATAGGCTTTTTTGTGGGCTAAGAAAGCAGAGGCTTGTCAAGGTGTGCCGCCTATGAGAAGATTTTTGTGTCGACTATGCACCAGGTGCGGACTATGTACCGGGTGCGGACTATGCAACGGGTGCGGACTATCTAAGCAAACTTATTTTTGACCCCAAATTTTCCCCTGCGGACTATACACCGGGTGCGGACTATAGTCCGGAAAATACGGTACACTGACCAATCAATGTCCCCTATTCCCACTTGTGTCCCATGTAGCAAATCCCGGCTGGGCTCGGGTTCAGATCTCGCAAGTGTTCAAGGACACATTTCGGCATGATTTCCCGCTTGGTGATGACGTTGAGCTGGCCGCTGTGCCCCTTTTGTTCTATGTAGGCCGGGCGACTGCCAGGCGCCTAAATTGGCCAAGCAGCCCCAAACCCTGCGGTAGTACACCTTTCGGACTCCCGGATTTTTTGTGGTAATGGTCGCTGTGCTTCAACCACTCTGACAGAGCCCGGGACAATTATGCAAGGGCCGCAGAGGCAATTTGGGTATTCCATTTCTCATTGGACTGCGAACAAACGGGAACAAAACAAAATGAAAACTTCGTAATACCTGCTGTCTTTTTATAAATGGCATAATTTGCTATTATTGCCAGTCGCACTATTTTTACTCTTCTTGGTTGCTTCAACGAGGCGGCGGTTACTCAGAAAACACCTGTAGAGCGAACATATATTATGCGCAAGAAATGGCCAGGCTGTGTTCATTTCCATACATGATTATGTGGTCCAGAAATGCAACTCATTTTACATGCTTCGCCCTCTTACTGCAATAATTTCGACTTGTATCTACTTATGAATATTACTTCGAACAAGAAAAATAATATCGATACAATCACTCTCAGTGCGCTTTTCTTAGACCGGCCGATTTTTCAGCTCTCTAAGTAAAGCTCGAAGTTAAAAAAAAACAAGAAAAAGAAAAAAACTTTTTTGACTTTTTTGCAGTGACGGTCAAGTTTCAGTCACTCGAGATGAATATGCCGTGTTGTAGCTTATGTGGCCGCATGCGGAAGTATCCGAGTGTGTTCTAAAGCTACAAAAAAAAAAGAGTAAAAAAAAAGGAGAAAAGCGAGCCAGTTTTCCCGAGCTCCTATCCAGCCTGCCTAACTAATCCTTGGTGTTTGGGACAGAGATTTTGTCGGGGGGGCCGGTAAGCCTATTAGCACTCGTGCGAGAAGGCCGTAGAAAGCGAGGAGGAAAATGGAGGAGGAAAGGGAGGAGGAAAAAGAAAAGAGGGGGAATTTTCTGCCACGCTGAAGAAAATTTTGAGTTCCCCCTTAAACCAGAGGACACACTGACGCCATCTATTGGGCAGCAGTATAACCATCGGCGGTCCAGCATATTTCTTTTTTTATTTCTCTCGCCGCATTATCCTTTTCTTTTTGGCTCGAAAAACTTTGGTCAATCGTTATAACGAGCCTTTCTATGAGTATAACTGTTTACTAATTTGACTTCTCGGAAATCCCGCAAAACCTTCTGCGCTTTCCGTGAAATGCAGTTCCAGGTGGCCACCGCGATAGATGGCGCCTACAATGCCAGTGTGTTCCATCATGTCCTAAAACATTTTAGGGAAGTTGTAACAGATCTCGGCTCTCTCGGTCGTACTCGGCACGCAAGAGTGTGAACGGGCCTTAAGAGCTCAGCCTAAAACAGCAGCTGCCACATGGTTGGTCAGCTTCTAAGTTCATCTCGCCTCGCGGTCCGTCTGTGCCCATGACATTGTGGTGTAGGTGTCTCTCGGAAAAAAAAAAGAAAAAAAGAGAGGGGATAGGAAAGGGTGAGTAGGCCATCACTTCCATGTCGTGCGATCAACATGCCTTCGCCCCAGCTGTGTCACCCACAGCACTGGCAATGCCTTCCGCAACATCTTTATCGAAAGCGATTTCATGCATTTCAGACCTTAGCACGGTATTTAAGAAAGGGTCCGTGACTTTTCCAACACTCCCAGTGCAGCGGCTCAGGGGACCGACCCGAAGAGGGCGTAGAGCAGGGTGAGCAGGATGAGCTTGAGGAGCACCTAGGTGCCTTGGATGACAAAGATGTGCGGCCCACAGGCCCGGGTTCGGGGCAGGCGTGGTCGAGCGTCTGTTGGAGGACAGGGGAAGGACGGCATCAGAAGAGGATCACCCTGGGACTGCTGGCCAACCACTCCGATCGCTCCGCTCACCCGGCGCTCCTCCAGGGAACGAAGCTGGTGTACCGCAGCCGATGGCAGCGCGCGTCTCCTGCACGACACGTGCCCAGCGTCGAGTGCCCGACCATGCCAGAGGGCACTTCTCACGGGCGCTCTCTCAGGGAGTAGGGAAGCCGAAAGTGAAAGAGTTTCACCCTGACAGGGTCTCGTTCTGGTCACAGCCTGCAGCTTGAGATTGAGGATCTAAATTTCCTCTCGTTGGGCCAGCAAAGCCTCTTGTTACTTCGCAGACGGTTTGGCGGTTAACTCGAGCAGGCATCATACAAGGTTTGGTCTGCTAAGCAAGGTGTCCGTGGAAAACCCTTCATTTTCTGATGCATTAATGCAATAGAGCAGTGCAAAAGCCTAGACTTTGTAAACAATGATGCTCGTCATAGGAAATACATGGCACATAGTTATGCACTAACAGGTGGCTAGCACTGACAAATAGTGCTTAAACTGGAAGAACGGTTTACTTAGGAAGAAGGGTCGCCGAGAAAGGTTTGGAGCTTGGGGGCAATTCGGAAATACCTGGGTTTCTAGGGACCCTGTTTGGCACTGCACGCACCCATTAGGAAAAGGGGCACTCTGGAGAAGGTAAGCAGGGCCCACCTTCCAGGTCCGAGATGGGGGTGAGGGAAGATGGGAAACCAGGCCCGGTGGAAAGGCGCCTCAGCAGCTCCCCGTTGAACGGGCACGTCGGGGTTTCCCAGCGGGGCGTGGGCCACGATGCCCCCGCTGATAATCACCAGAAGGGCCATGCGCATGAAGTTGACCAAAGTCCTCGGCCACCTGTCCCCCAGACACAGAGGCGACGGAGATGCCCGCTTAGCCTTCTCAAAGAGCTTGGCCTGCGTGAAATCTCAAGTCCACTTGCATCTTTTTTTTAAGACCGGTTTTGCACTTGCCAAAAATGTTACATCAGACAAGATATCCACAAAAAGTCCAAACGACATGCCGGAGTGCTTGCCCAGCAGGCGAAATCTTTCCAAGTTCATAGCTGCTGACTTGTTTGCAAAGGTAAAGCCAGAGCATTTAAAAAGAGAAATGAGCTATAAGTGGCCTTCTGCAGTTTGTCGTCCCAAGCATCCGATTATTGCACTTGGATTGGGGCCGAACTAAACGATGAAAACAACTTTTAGTTGAAAAAAACAAATAGGAGATTTTTAAGTTTTTATAACGAGCTCGTCTTCATATCTTCATCTCCTTCCCCCGGTCTTGCTAGTTTCCACTTTGCATGAAGTTTGGGGTTTGCATGTGCTTCCAAATTTCACCATTTTCACTTTACCAACGCACGTCGAAGTTTCACTGCACACACCAGCCTCTTAAGGGGGACGTGGGTCTTTGGAGCCAAAAACTTCCTAAAACTGCATTCTTTTGAAAACGGCGATGGCTGTTGTTCTTCTGAATCTACCAGGCTTCTAATTTCGTGGATGAATATTTGAGCTATAAATCAATTTATAATGTCTATGCGGGCTGAATGTGCATTAAAGTTGACTCTAAAACATTGTTTTCACATAACACAATTTTTGGACTCGTTGAAAATTTGCAGAAGGGATATCTCAGCATCTAAAGCAGTCAGAAATATAACCTTTCTTGAAATGTGTTGCTAAATGTGTGAAGCATACAATGTTGAGAGCAGATTTTTTAATATAAGTCTAGAAAAATTTTTATTTGATCTTTTGTTTTATTACTTGTTAGCCATGCATTGAGCACTGAACTTCAATATGTTGTAAAATCACTAATAATTGGTTTATCTTAAAAGTACTTCCAACATTGTATTCTTTACACTTCGTAGTATCTGGCCATGTGTTAAAAGGATATTTTGTTGAGCAGTTTTTCCCTATCATTCCTCCAAACAAAGGCAGGCAAGTTTTAATTATCTTCAGGAAAATTCTACTGACTGAGGAAATTACCAGATATATGAAATCAGCACAAAAAGCTGAACAAGCGTGTGCAGTTTCATTGAGTTTGGTCATAAAATAAGAAAAAAAGCTCCAAGACTTGTGTCCCCCCCAAGGGGCCCTGCAATCATATTTAAGCCGGGCCGTGACATAAAATTGTTAGTTGACGACCTGTTCCGATCCCCCGACCGGACGGGGGTTTTCAAACAGAAATACACGTGTGTCGAAAGTTCATGCGAATATGTCAATACCCTTTGGCCGTAGCCGTGATTTCTTGAGGGGCTCTAGAGATCTAACGACATAGTCTCATTGAAGCGTAGAATTTTAGCAAACCAAGTAGCAGAGTTCCTTTGGCCCAGGCTTGGGCCAGAATGGCGCGAGCTAGAGCCAACTTGGCTCAAGCCTGGCACAAGCTTGCACCAAACTGGCCCAACTATGAGCCGGGGAAGTGTGCTAGTTAGGGAACTCTTCCAAACTTTAGAACAAATAATTAAGAAAATTTAGCTTAGGCGCTTCGAACAGATAGAATCTGCGCTAACGCACCATGATGCAGTGCTTTCTGTAGAATTTAGGACTTGATAAACAACTGGGTGAGAATACTATTTGAATTTTTGCGTGCTTCACTATCAACCATAAAATGGGTATCGAAAATCAAAACACCAAGTATATCGAACCTTCTTTAATATTTCTCAATGGATGTATTATACATCCATTGAGAAATATTAAAAGGCAAGGTTCAATATGCTTCGTGCTTTTGATTTTCGCTACTCATTTTATGGTTGATAGGCTCCTCTGTTCTCCTCTTTGTAGCTCTCGGCCGCGGATTAGTTTTTTAAGCAGCTTCTCTCGACAGCTTTGCATGCCATCTATTGAACTGGCGAACCCGTCTACGTATAAGCTCTTGTGCGTCGAGGCGTACCTGTATGCCCACGCATACTGGACTTTTATGCATACAGATATTGCGTGCATAAATGTCGTCTGTACGTACGAGTTCCGTATGAACACAGGAAAATATATTCATATGGCCCTCTATTAATAGATGCCCGATACGCATTAGGGAAACCAGTTTAGATACAGGTTCGGTATGCCCTTAACATCATATGAATTAAAACAGGCCGACCTGTATGAATACAGGTCGGCTAGTTCCTTACGATGGTCTTCTCATAGTATTCCGCTAATGAAATATGTTGAGTTAAAACAAAATAGAAATACTATCTGCTAGAAAAACTAAGCATGCCCGTGCCCGGTTTCCAAATAAACTTCAATTACGAAAATGCACGCGCTAAATTATTTTGTAAGAATCGCGCCGCACGCTTCACAGCACTGCCAGGGGGATCGCTTGCAATGCAAAAGATATGAGGTACAGGCGAAAACACTCGGTAGATATGTAGTGTTAATTATTTTCATGGCTTACTTCCTTCTGCGGTAATTAGCCTCATCGACTATAAGTAATTTGCTGACGTCAACCTTCCAGTAGCATCACACAGCTATAGTAAGTCTTAGCTTATTCAAAAGGCAACCGTTAACGGTATTCTTTTAATGATACAAGCTTACCGTTAGCCAAGACATGATAACAGCAGCGCCTCAAAGACTACAACAAAATGGGTGGATGGGTAGTTGGAGGTACCCACAGAGCCCAGCGATCTACTGAAACCATTGAACGTCCCTAACGAATGCAAAATTACGTCCACGCAGTAGCATTAAAAGCAGGCAAAGCGCCGATTGCGTACCGATTCTTGATTGCCGGTCGCTCTCAAATCTTTTTACCTCGCTTCATAAGACATTTACGATCCTCGCTCCCAGGCTTCTTTTAGAGACGCAAGCCTTGGCACGCGCGCGGCCGTTTGATGGTGCCAGTACGTGCGCGTCAATTATATCCAGTCGCTGAGCCTCATTTTCCAAACGGCACGCATGCTGGCTTCTCTTTGCACTCAACGTTTTAGTAGCAGCCACCAAGCCATACATTAAGGCAGAATAGCATCCAGGTACGCTCATTAATGTATCCTCCAAAACGAGCGGACTCACTGAGGAGGATTTAAGCGGATGTGGGTTAATTGGAAGCTTTTGATGCCGATTCGGCACTCGCTCGATGACTTTTCATAAAGAGACTTCAAAGATACTCTCCAGAACGAGGGTACGAGTAGTAGTTCTTTTGTTTTCAGTGAATAATGTCTCCAGTTTCATCCCACTTGCGCTGGATATAAAGCCACTGGCAAAATGAGAATGAGCTGGGAGGTGCTTAAGTTGTTCCACCTTTATCGCGAGCTATCTACCTTTGACAAAGCTTCCGCGTCTCGTGTTCCTTGAGCGCGCGCGCAGCAGCGGCCACTGCCTGCTATGTACTGACAAAGCCTGGCAGATCGCCGCGAGAAGCGGCCGCCAAAGCGAAAAAGGTGGAGCGGCAGACAACGGATGAGAGGAGAGCCGCGTGACTGGCGCCCCGCTGCGGCGAGACGCCGAAACACACTTCTCCCGAGCGAACAAGTGTGTTTCGGGTCCTCGCCGCTGCAAAAGCTGTGCGCTGACGTCCAGGTTCCCGGGAAATGGCTCTTTGAAGCTCTGTGCTACCAGATCCTCGCGCTTCAAATCTGCGACCGGTCACTCTGTGGCTCCGTCGTCGAACTGTCAGACTTTGTGAGCATAGAGGGGGCTATGGCACGGCGCAAGGCATGAAACGCGTGCTGGAGGCCTGGCGCTCGAAATACACGGCCTGTTGTTCTCCTTCTGCGAGTGACTACAGTGTATTTTACGACTTCGCTTTCCAAGGCTTCGCATTCGGTTGTTGCCCGAGGACCCTAAGAGCCCGTCCGAGAAAAGATTGGATCCTTTTTATTAAGAATGCATCGTTTGCAAGTATTTCTCGTAGTAAAGTTACTGATCTCGTGAGATACGTAGTGTCTGCCTTGTCTACCGTCTTACCTTTTTTTCCGCCTCTGTCGCTGAGACTCGACGCACAAAATGAATCCCTTGCCCGGCTAAAAGCTATTCGACAATTTTGTTATCCTTGTTGCGTCTCGCGTTTTTTTTTTCGTTCTTTTTCGCCCTTTATTTTTTCTACATGTGAGTTCGGGAGATAATGGCCACAGAAGGCAAGAAATCCCACATTTCTCTTTCGAAATTAAAAAAAACAATATATCAATTTGCTGTCAAACCTGCTCCAATTCGGATTCCATCGAACCCACTTCACAAAATCGTCAATCAAAAAATTGCGCGGATGGTTTTCATTTCTATTTCTGTTCCGGTTCATTCAAACTCGGTGCGTTGCGTATTTAACATGGCACCCATTTACGTTTCCCTTCATTTGCGGTTCTCTCAAACATTAATTATCCAGCGACTAGAACTTGGTTATCACCGACCGGCTGGAGCAACAAAAACCTACATTATAAAGTTTTGGTTGGAGAGGTGGAACACGCTCTGTCAGAAACATGCTACTGAGAGAAACTACAATGAGCGTCGACCGTATTTTTAGCGAAAGCAAAACTCTACTGATTAAATTTGAACTTGAGCCGACCCGTCTGTAAAAAAACACGCAGGATAATGAAATCTTTCAGACGGAAGATGAAATTTTGTAGCTATCGAAATTTGCATAAACCTCCAATTACATCGCTGCACTTTTTTTTATTGGATTGTAATTTGTTTTTGCTCAAAAGAAAATTTTAGACATAAATATACGCAAGAAAATAGGTGCTTAAATTAAATTTCGCCAAGTACTTTTCAGCTGACTGAAAACTAGTTGTGTTTTTGCTTTCATAAAAATTAGACGCAGCAACGCTTCGCTATTAACACCTAGTATGTAAAATACTCGGCAACTTTCTTGTGAAAAACAATCGTGTGCAAGGTTATTTCTCAAGATTGATAGACTTCCTTCTTAAAATCGCTCTTTATTTTTGCAAAAATTAAACACACTATTTTTAGGGCGAGATAGAAAAACACAGCAAAATAGTGCTTTCCCATTAAAGACGAACCTGCCGCTTACAGAAAACCTCCCAGAATGGGAATAGACCGAACGCGGAGTAGTACAGCTATTCCGTAACTTGAATGTAGCACGTCTCCAGTAATTATAAAACCCAGGCTTTGTTTATAACAAGCACATAAATATAAAATTAGAGTGCAGGTGTATTTCTACTTATGGATCAAACCGTCGTATGCAGAATTGTATTTTATAGGAAACTCAGCGGACGCTAACTCCAGTCTAAGCCTTTCAGCCAAACGGCGTCTTGTCTGGCGTACCCAAGTCCTCCTTTTGGGCATTACTTGCTTTGTTTCTTAAGCTTTTGCAAGGCGTCTCGAACTGTCTCATAGTTCTCTCTCGTGCCTCGTCTTCGTGTATGTTTTTTTTTCTTTTTTTTCACATTTGCGTTGGGTGGCCGGCAGATCTCAAGACGCAGGTGTCTGACAGCCGAGCCGCCGTCAATGGTATCAGAGGTCGCCGTGGAACGCTTCACTGCGAAATTGGAACTGGGCTGCAGTAAAAGTGCCAGCCTGAATAAAAATCACAAGAACTTAAAGGAGACGGAAAGCATAAATCTCAGCATTTCTTCTGATGTGGGTTAAGCACAGGGTATTCCGCAACCGACAAAAGTCTTTGAAGCAGGCTGTACAATAATTGATCATAATAAAAAGGTGCAAGAGAGCTAGACAAAAAATAACGATAATAATCCCTGGAGAAAGAGAACGAGGAAACAAATTCACAATTTTTCAAACACAGCTAGGTGACTTGTGCGCGACTCAAAATAAACGCCTGGTCCTAGTATCGAACGGCCTCTCCATCTCCAGTGCAGCGATCTTACCAACTGAGTAAACCAGGAGTTGGACGTCCCTAGAGCAAACGGTTTTTAACAACGGCCACCACTCTAACACAAACAAAGATGGACGGCCTACATTTTTTTAAAGTTTTGATAATAATGCAAAGGTACAAGCGAGCTGGGGAAGAATGGCAATATTAAGCCCTGGAGAAAGAGAGCAAGGGGACAAAGGACAGACAACAAAATCTACAAGCACAACCACGTGGCTGGTGCGCTACTGAAGTAATCCACTTGGTCCTAGTATGCAACCAGAGATGTATTCATTTTCAGTGGAGTGCTCTACTAACTGAGCCAACCAGGAGTAAGACGTTAGTATCTAGAGCAAACGGGTTTGAACAGCTGCCACCAGTCTAACACCAACAAGGATGAATCTCCAAATGCACCTAGCTGTCTTTGGAAATTTGCGCTTGTCCTTTGTCCCCCTTATTCCCTGTCTACAGGAATTATTATGGTTGCAGAAGAAAGTAAAATATTTAAATAATTAATAGAATTATAATTTCAATAACCCAGATTTTGCAATGAATACTTAAATCGGACCTTCCGAGTAAAGAAAAATATATCACCAAACATATTTTCTATAGCTTCCCAGATCTGGTCCTCAGTTATCTTTACAGTATTTACTTTTTACTTAAGGCAAACAATATTTAGGAAAATAGAGACTTATATTATGTTAATGAGCACAAGGTATGCTCCTGAGAGAAAAACAAATCGGTAAGCTTGTCCCTCTTTTTATATTGTCCAGGATAGCAAAAGACCGGCAAGCGTAAAATTTGAAAAATAGATGTCTAATCGGCGAACTTCTGCCAAAAATAATAGAAAGAACGATCGTCGAGAAAGCAGCAGCGAGTTTCGAGGCCTCGGCGTGACAGCTGACTAGCGTGAGGGTGCGAAAGTGAGTCGGCGAGGCCACGCTGGGTTCCTTATCAACTACACTCGGTATTTCCAACATTCGGCTTAGAATGTTCGAGCATTGAATACTCGGGAAACTGACTTGGCATGGTCATGTCGGTCTGCTTATGTATTAATCTCGGTATCTCACACATTCGGGATAAGAGTAAACGCAAATCTTCTACAAGCAGTGAGTAGCTTGCCGGACATGCGCGCGTTAAGATGGCGTCCTAGATTACCAGTGGGAACTCAAAGAGATGTGATTTGAACCTCTCGCCCGCCAGTTCAACGTGACACCAAAGAGAACTAAAACGAGAGAGAATGCCTGCCTCCGAGTCCACAGACGCACACACTCACGTATGTACTGGCAGCGACAGTGCGAGGGAAATAGAGGCAGGGAGGCATACCGAGTTGTATGACTAAGGCTTATTTGCATCATTTCAGAGCGCGTTCATTTTCGTTCTTAAGAATTTCACTGGAACATTTTCTGAGTGAAATTCTGATCACATTTCCCCGACCAGTGCGCGCTGGCCGGGGAAATGTGATCTAGAACGTGTAGAGAGCGAGTTTTTGTCAAAACCTGACTAATCTACTTCCGCTTTATCTTACACGAGCCTTACGCCTTCTTTATAAAATCATACCGCCCGCCTTACACTTTTTAAAAAACAAAAATTCAAACTCAGATATAAATTCTTTATCTGATCTCGGAGAAGGAGAAGCGAGAAACAAAAAAAAATACTCAATGTTGCTTCACCAGCCTCTGCCCCAGTTCAGCAGCAGAGTGCATACTCACATACACGCAAAATATCTCTAACATTACTAATATAATTACAAACAAGCAAAATATCAGTATCAAAGATAGCAAAGAAAAAATAAGCTAAATCGCACAATCATCATGCGTCCTACCATGCAGAGACATAATTAGGAGAACCCGTAACAAAAACTGAACGTGCCTCTTTCCGAGTCCAACTCGAAATGTTCATACCCAATTCACTTCCCCAATTTAAAGAACGCGGTAGTACAGATTGGCATAATTTGTCCGGGATTGCGGTACTGGCCATATATCCGTACAGTGAGTATTGTACATCTTTTCCCTGAACTCAAAGTGGGAGATACATGGAAATAAATGGTGATGACATAACGACTTATTATATAAGGGGAAAGTTTTTAATTAGAGTAATTGGTGACTTGCACAGTATTGAATTTTCGGACAATGGTTTCTTTCAACCATCACGGGTAGCTTGGTATATTATACGAATCACTAAATTTTGGAGAATATGTATTTGTTTGATATTTGTCAAAGTAGTATTTCCCCATCTAAGAAATAATAGTTATAATGATTGTAAAAATAGAGTTTTGAACGCGTATTTTAGTGGAGCTGGGAATCATGTGATAATATCTGTATATTCTAGCAACAGGATTCGAGTGTTTGCTACACGTATATTGGACCATTTCGTACCAAACCATGTTTTGATTAAAATGGCCACTTGCACTTTCACGCTCTCAACGTGGCCCGAGGAAGTTCTTAAAATCAGCCCGCGTTCAAAGGCCACGGTTCCCTACGTCATTGGCAGAGACCTCTTTCTTATTTTTACTGTTTTTTATCCTCGGTGTACCTGACCTGCACAATTTGTCCAAAACCACAAAGCAGATGACAACAGTGGCGACTTGTGCACCAAGCGGACGAATAACGACTGTGCTACATGCTTTCGAGAGACGAAATAAAAACTCGCCCGACACAGTGGCGTAGTTCATAAATAGTTGAGTGATTCGTCACGACCTTATGTCGTACGAGGTGGCTCATGGATTTAATGTATATATTTATGGGCAATATTTGCTTGTGTGATTGGTTTCGTTATGCATTATTATCGTCTATGGCCGCATTCTCAATAGTCGAGGAGAACTTATTAAATTCACAAGGCCCGCCACGTCCGAGGTGTTTTTTTTTCAATAGTCAGAAAATAAACAATATTTAGAAACAATGCACGTATATACGTAAGAGCTTGTCAATTTGATTTACATATAAAATCACAATTAAGTCAAATTAATATTACGTTTTAATATTTTTATTTCTCTCCTGGTTTCTTTGTGGCCGTCTACTTGAATAATATAGCTGCTGATTCGTTATTTCCAAATCCTCAAGAGACAAAGCAGTGCTATGAAAACAATCTAGCCATCTCGCTCGCTTGCTGAAAGTCTGAACATATGTTTAGACCGTCATATAAAGTCGACCATGTGACATTGAGCATGGCGTTTCACGTGCTCACCTCATCTTGGCTCGATGGTCAGCGTGACTTTCAATTCGCTTAACTTGCCAATTCTTTACCCAGGGACGTTGAAATGAAGCCTTGAAAACAAATGTTTAGAGAAAAATGCGCGAATATACACTACATTTGTATCTCCTTTGTTGCGTTTTTGCATGAACCTGCCAATTGTATAACGCTTTAAAGATAATGAATGAAACATTAGGCCATTCTTAGGCGGATCCTTAACAAACACGCGTGTATAATGGTTTCATAAGTATGAGCAGTTTTGTTCAGTCAAACAATACACTGATTATTCCTTTGAAAAACACCCTGGCACACATTCACATATTGTTTTGAATCGCAATAAATATACCTCAAAAGGTTAAGCTTATATGTTCGTGTTTTGTTTTGTTTGTGTGTGTGTGTGTGTTCTTGAGCCATAAAATGGTTGTTCTGAGGAGGCACAATATCCACCTTCCGGAGTTCTTGTTTATTAGTATCTGGGAAATAATTTTATGAACCAAAGTGTTCCAGTCGTCCTGTCTGGTAAACATCACCATTTCTTGTATTTTTTTGTCTTATTCAATGGGTTTTATTTCTCAAGCAGCGACGAGGTGAGAATTTGTAGGAATTCAGTTGCACGTAAGTGAAAATAAAGTCAAAGTTGATCTGTATTCTATATCGAACGGCGTGTTCTGTATATAACATATGAATACCTGTTTAACGTTACTCGTAGAATATATTTCTTTGTATCGCTGCCACATATCTACCTGCCGCGATTCGCACAAAGTGATCCGAGACTTTACATAAAATACTTTATATATTTCCACAGAAGCACTTCTACAGTAAGGAAAGCATACTATGATATATATTTTTCAGGGCGCACAGCACAGAAACGACATTGAAATTCGCGTCAGGGCTTGCAAAGTGATCCCATGCAACATTCGAAATCCTGAAATACGAGTCCCCAAGATTAAGAGTGCGGCTGCGATATTTCTGGATCGGGATTACTACTGCGGGGGTAGATTTGTGAAACGCCGCAAACTTTGTTGTGTTACTTCGCTATGTCAACGCGAGAACTGAGATATCTTTGTAGATTCATACCGAAGTGACTTCAACTAACTTTATGTAATTTCCTGGAGATATTAGTAAACTGCTCACATAACAATAACTTCCCTCACATGTTGTGTAAAGGAGTATCATATCTGTATTTAAGTCCATGTCCTAAACGCATCCTCTTGGCGGTCTTGTTTGTGATTTAATCGTGCCTTTATAATTGTAGTAAAGGGCACGCACAGTTTGTCTGTTACCATTCGTCGTCTGCTCAACGCAAGTTGACTAGCACGTAGCCCGCGGATATGCACCCTTGCTCTTGTGATAAGAGAACCGTGGTCGGTGGAACAGCCTAAAATAAAGGGCACTCATCGCTTGGCTGGGGCCAAGGTATAGACGTCTCGCTTCCGTTAGTCCTTCCCGAAACGCGACATGGTGTCAGGAGTGGGATAATATTCGTGCCTCCGCCGTCGTCAACACACCCTTACCTTGGCCGCCAAAGGGGGCAGCCAGGCCTGCCTGGCGACGAATAAAGTTTTTCGTCCCAGCCGGACTTTTTCCGCGTACAGCCTCCACCTACTTCGACAAGACGTCAGAATGGCCTGTCTGGTCGAAGGACTTCGGCGATTACAGGTTCACCTCAGGACTGATCGAGTGAACAGAAGAAGGTAAAGTACAGATTCTGCTATATACAATGCAACAACAAGCGCGCAAGGTTTTTCAGACCTTCAATCTGTCTCAAAAAAAGACAGAAAAGTACACCCTTGTAAAAAAGTATGAAGACCACTTCGTCGCAGCCCAAAACTTGGTGTATGAAAGCGCTTGCCTGCACTTTCGCTACCAGCAGCCCGGGGAGACGGTAGACCAGTTCGTCACATGCACATGTTGGCGAACCGGTGCGACTGTGGGGACGTGATGGGACGCATACTTCGCGACCGTTTCGTGTTGGGTCTGCGAGACGCGAAGTTGTCCGAGACTCTGCAGATGGACGCCACGTTGACACTGCAGCAAGCGCCCTTGTGTAGGCAAGTCTGAAAAAGACGCTGTAACGGTAGCAGAAGGAGCTTCATTACAGCTCTGCAAAACAGTTCAAGACCGCACCATCGAGCGCAAAGGTGGGCGCTGTTCGCCAAGAGACCGCACCATCGAGCGCAAAGTTGGGCGTCAACTGTAAAACAGTAAACGCGGTGGACATATCGGCAAGAAAGCTGCGGTTTGTTCAACGTGCGGAAGAGGTTCGCATACCCGGTCGCCATGCCCAGCAAGAGGGGCAGCGCACCGCAAGTGCGGGAATCGAGGATAATTCACAGTCATCTGTTCATCCAAACAAGCAAGTCCCTCCAACGTAAGTGGAAAACAATCCGGAAACACGGACTGCTAAGCGCATGAAGTTTGGCGGTACCTTTGTATTCACTAGCAATAAAGCTCGCATGATATACAAGTGTCAATAAATGATATAGTCTTATATGCCAAAGTTGACTCAGGACCCAACGTGACAGTGGATTAAGCGTCATTCCCAGGCTTCCCGAATCACCTAGAGCATGCTGATGTCCTCCTAAAAGGGCCTGGCAATAACAAATTGCAAGTGTGGGGAACGCTCGTCGGCAACATTACGTGGAAGCGTAACTTTACGCTCAGTCGGCAGCAGCAGCAGCGCATTCGGCGCGTCATCTAGAAGTGTGTTTCGCCTTTTGTAGATGGGCCCGACAACAACCGCAATCATATCTACGTGGGAGCAGTGACTTTCCTGGTCATCATCGGCAAGAGGATCGCCTCTGGTGGGGAACAACCACCAGGCCACGTGGTATTAACATCAAGACCAGCGCCTACATAAGAAGCTACAACGCGATCATCAAGCCTCACTCGGCAGCAGCAGCAGCCCATTCGCCGCGTCATCTAAAAGTGTGTTTCGCCTTTTCTAGGTGAGTTATGGTTTCATAACCTTTATCACCTGTATGTTTGCAGTGTGCTGCTGCTTCCTATACAATGTGCTTTTTTATATATTTGTAATTTCCTACGCTCAAAGTATGGCCAAGGAAAAAATGTCAAAATCATAAAGGCTCAAGAAGATTTCAAACGGGAAATGAGAACGGAATCACGAGCACTCAAAACCACTGTTGACGGCTGCAAAAGTGCTACAGATGACTTTTGAACGACACTTGAAAATATAAAACACCTAACCAAAGACGTTAGCCATCTCCGAGAAGTTTGTGATGACCTTCAAATGAAAACAAGTGTCTAAAGGAACAGATCCACAAAACGCAAACCGATGACTAGTACACCGAGCAGTACAGTGGAACGAATAAAGCGCAAATAAAGTGTATCCCAAAGGAAAAAGGCACATATTCTATTGACATCGCTGAAAGCATTAGAGCCCTCGTGAAAGTTCCGTTCTAAGATTCGGGCATCGAGATCTGTCACGCTGTTCTTGCTCGTGGAAACGAAAGTGAAAGCGTGATCGTTCGTTTCCTTGCACGAAAAGAAAACGCAACAAATTTCTTGCGGTGTCCCGCAAGACAAGGTTAACCACCAGAATGATTGGGCTATCGAACCCTGAAATCAGGCCGATCTTCGTAAACAAACACTTATCGCAAGCCAAAAAAAAACTGCTGGGCCCAGTTAACGTGAAGAAAAAGAAAAAAAAACTCTGGAAACACGCTTGGGCAAAAAACGGCGAGGTGTTCGCAAGGCAGACGGATGAATAAGAGGTATTGTTTATTTCCTGCAAACAAGGTATCTCAAAGATAAACTAAGCTGCAATGAGTGATGACAGTGTAGGAAGGGGAGGGATTGCTGATACGTCACTTTATTTGATGTTGCTGCGTTTAATGATTTTAGTTGCGAAATGACTAACATATGTTTAATTTATTTATTTGAATGCTAGAAGTTTACGCGATAAAGTTGATGAAGTTAAGTGTTTGTTAATACCTTTGAAATAAAATTTGATGTTTTAGCATTTACCGAAACTTGGTGTCGTAACAGTGATGTTTAAATGGATGGGTATCGCTGTGAATGCGTAAATCGAACCAAGAAAACTATTGGCGGTGTTGCATAATCACAGCATTATCTGTATCAAACCCCGATAATTAATGTATCACTATAAACTTTTTAAGAGATTCTTATTCTTTTATATCGCCCTCCTGATGAAAATAGATGTACATTTTTAAAATTCGTTGGTTCTGTTCATCAATATGCAAGCACACTTAATCCCAAAATTATCCTCGTTGGCGACATAAACATTGGCCTGCTAGTAGAAAATACACAGCACATAAAATTCCTAACTCTAATCCAGTCTTTTACATGCTACTATAGAATTCACATTCTCACCCGTGTAATATATACTTATCCTGCATTATTAGATCCATACGTAACAAACTTTCACTCGAGACGATATACTATCTGGAGTAATAACCGCGGAGAATAAGTATTCATAAGCCCACTTTTTGTATTTTTCTTAAAATAAATAAGGGTAATAATAGACCGGTTTCACGAATGTACCGTTACATATCAGAGAAAGTGGTGGGTACATTTTATGCCTCATTGCTATAACACAACTGGGAAAATGTATTGTATGAAAAGAACCCCGAAATATCTTATGACGTATTTTGGAAAACCCTAAAGCACTATTATCAGGCCTAATTTTCCTTGTGATTAAAACGAGTAAATACAAAAATTAGAAAGCCCTGGATCACGCAAGGAATTTTCCATAGGATAGGAAGAAAAAATTATTGTTCATTTGTTCGAACTCGAAACACTACCATTTCTTTAGTAATTTAAAAAAAATACAAATCGCTTGAACTCGAATTATTCAAAAATCAAAAGAGAGTTCTCTTCAGCGCAAGGTCACAAACATACAGAATTACCCGAAAATGATATGGTAGTCGGTTAATGAGATCATTTGATTTAAGCCTCTGGCCTAACCACCTCCCTGATTTAAAAATAGATGGTGAAACGTTATCAGGTCCTCAACTAGCGACAAGATTTAATTCAAGATTTCTAGTGGCTGGTGAATTCCCTCTACAAGCGAGCCTGGTGATCATAAAAAATTTCTAAGAAATACCCTTCCAAGTTTAATCGTTCGATATCTTGTCACTCTAGGTAAAAGAATAATGCTAATAATGTCTCTAAAAAATAATACAGCCTGTGGTTTCGAGGACCTTAAAATAGTGCCCATTAAATTTGTATCTTACATTATTTCACTTCCCTTTACCCATATAGGCAATTCTATTTTTTAAAGTGTTATATTTCATAATCAACTAAACATAGCGAAAGTTTCAACAATCAGTAAAAGCGGCTCCAAACATGACCAGGGTAACTACAGGCACATATCACTGTTGCCTCTGCTCTCGAAATAATTGAAAACATAATTAACGAACGCTTTCAGAAATTATTTTTGCAAATACAATGTCATTTTTAAACAACAATACAACTTTCAGACGGGTAAAACAACTCAATTAGCACTTTTCAGTATTAAAGATAAAATAATACTTAACACATAAAATCATCTCTTCACAATTGGTTTGTTTATCAGTTTCTATAAAGCCTTTGACTCTATAAAACACAACATCCTTGTTTCAAAGCTTGAGGCATATGGCATACGAGGAACCGTTCACAAACATATTACTAATTACCTGGTATCTCGTACCTGAGCCAAAAATATTTTATATATAAGAAATTGCTTTGTCCAATAAACAGATATGATCACATAAGATATTATAAGAGCATACAAGAACCATATAAGAACATATAAGAACAATATACGATTATATAAGAAGTTACAAGAAACTTATTATAATTTTTTATTACTTCTTATATAATCGTATATTATTGTTTTTTGTTATTATGTGGTTCTTGTATGCTCTTATAATATCTTATTTGATCATATGCGTTTGTTAGACGAAGGCCTTTCTTATACATATAAGATTTTGTACTAGGTACGGTCTATAATAACGCAAGTTCACCTCTAGGATTAATAACATATGGCGTTCCACAAGGCTCGATGTTGGGGACCTTCATGTTTCTGATTTATATTAATGATATACCTAATGCACCACTTACCGAAGACAATAATATACGCTGATGATATAAATGATTTTTTTTCCTGGAACCAACCTTACGGAGGTATAGTTTACAGTCAACAAGTATTTATCGAACTTTCATCCTGGCTAATTCCAAATGGTTTGTCGCTAAAAACAAAGCAAAAAAAGACAAAATATAGAATCTTTTCCCAGGTGAACCGGGCCCTCAATACAAATATAAAACTAAAATTCAAAAATACTAAAACGGAACGCGTAGATGATCACATATTTATTAGAGTCTGGTTTAATAAACATTTGAATGGACTAACCACGTAAACAATATAAGAATCGATATCTTCAAATCGGTTAGCTTGATTTCTTTTACTAAATATCCTCTACAGGAATGGCTAAAGTAATACCAGACATATCATGCATTAATATATAGCAACATCTACTAGAGCTTCCTTGTCTGGTGTCAAACGACGAAGACACATATCACAAATCTAAACATGCTGCAGAAAAAGCCTGCTCGCTTCATAGATAACTGAATATGCCGCACACACCACTCCGCTTTTCGAAAAATATAGAATGGTGAGATTTAATAAACTATACATTTATAGACTCGCCCTTTAGTTTTCCACGACCACAGACTTCAAGAACTAACCTATCCACCAGTCAGCACCAGACCCGACCACCATTTTAACAATCGTAATGAAAAGTATGTGCTTCCAGAAGTTAGGACTAACATAGGCTCACATGCCCTTGCATATCAAGTTCCAAGGTTTCTTAACACGTACAGTCATCTCCATAAATTCATTGCATTTGGTATCTGCTAAACAAATACAAGATAATATTCAGAACAAAAAGAAACTTTGTTGCCAGGCACAGACAACTGAAATAGAATATTTTTTTTTATTATTGCTATACTAGCAGTGCTTGACGCTATTGCGGTGTTTATTCTTACATGTTTCGACTTTTTTGTTCTGTTGTTGAATAATTCCTAAATTCAGTCTTGGGTAAGCTTACTTTTAAAAATTATTCGTTACAGTTACAATTACTTTCAGAAAAAGTAGCGAAGTTACCGTTACAGTTACCGCAACAAACGAGTAACTTGTAACAGTTACAGTTAATTTTAGAAAAGTAAGGACGTCACTTTTCAGTTAAGTTTCTATAACAAAAATTTAGGAAAACAACAAAAAACGCCCCCACCAAATTTTTGCATAAAATTAAAAAGTAAGGGTTTTACTTCATATTGTAACTTAGCAGCCGTTGCTTCTCCAAATTAGTTTCTGAAAGTTTCCCTCGTTTGATGGCGAACACGTCCCTGCCCTTGCTGAACAGGCGCTCAACAGGCCCGCTGAATGGAATAACCGTGTTATGCTGCAGGAACAGGTTTCTGACTGCCGGGTAGGCGCTGAGGCATCAGAGTGCCGTTTCCTCCGAAGTTTCATTTACCCACCGTTGCGCCTCGCTGGTAGACATAACGTTGGGGCGTAGCTGAAAAAATAGAATCGTCGTCATCACCGTTGGTTTACTTTTTTATCAATGTTTGTTCTGCGCTCGCAGCGGCGCCTTCTTTTTTTACATTCGTCGCCCTCTTCTTTGTTTTCATCAACATTCCCCTCCTTGGTAGCACTAGCACATTGCTGGCTCGTTGACGGTTGCGCTAGGTTCATGGAGTCCTTGGACATATTTCAGTTCGTACCTGGCAAGCCAGAAACAAATCCCCGCGCAAGCAGCAGTAAATTTTGACTTGACCGTTGACTCCACGCCGGAGTAGTGGCGCAAATCAAAATACGAAACATGCGCAGCGCGGAGTAGTGGCACTAATAAAAATACGAAACATGCGCAGTGTCCTCCGCGTGTATTGCTGTTTAACGGCCGATTCACCCGATTAAAAATGGTTTGCGCAGAAAACAGAAAAACAGCAACATAGATAGTGAATCTAAGATACTAGGATGTAATTAAGTGTTCAGTCGCAAAGTACAAGCACAGGCGTAAAGGTGACTAGATTTTTTTTTCCCGTCAAATCTACACGTGGCTATATTAAGGTCGTGACTATCGAGAAAAGAACGTATTCAAAAGTTTGTGCAAGGCAAACTTGACGCTCGGAATTTCGGAACAGACAATTTGGAAAGTGCAAGGAATACCTACATTGTGCCCGTTCAATGATATATTATTCATAAAAAAGTGGATAGTAACGACAAAAGTAACGTTGTTACGTTCATCGTTACCTCAAAAACAGTAATAGAACTACAGTTACAAGTTACATTTTTAAAAAAATAACTCGTTACAGTTTCACGTTACCGAAAAAGTAACGAAGTTACAGTAACGCGTTTCGACCCAAAACTTCCTAAATGTATCTTATTCTGCTCGCCTGTCGTTAGAGTTTATATAAACTATCGTGTTATTTCATTTACTTAGTGGCACCGAGGCCTCGTCAAACCATCCGGTCTTTTGTCTTGGTGCCGCAGACATTATGTAATGTCTAAGCAAGCTGAAAAACAAAACGTTTTTGTCGCTAAATCGATTACTACTGTCCCCTTGGGCTTAGCTGGCTATGAAGCGTTAGGAATCGTCAAGTTCGTCGACCAGGTATCGGTTTACCGTGTGTCCAAAATCCGCTTTCCCTCGCCGTTCAACGTTCTCGGGACAATCAAAGGCGAGTGCTCCATTCGCCTCATACCAGAGGGCGTGCTTATGACATTCACACTGCCCGTCAAATTCCTACCCTTTGCGAGTCGGGCTGAAAACAAATGGCTGCGGAAACCACTATTGTTGATTGTGTAGGAATTTCGATAGCATTCGTCATGTTTACCTGTTTTTGCTTCGAGGCCAGGACGACGTCAAGAAAGGCGTCTAGCACGACATCGAGGACGATGCGCTGGAGGAGGACGTTAAAGGCTGACGTACACTTCGAGCTTTCCCCTTTTTCTCACTCCCTCCTTCCCCATATTCTCTCCCCCTTTCAACTTGCCTCGACACGGCTCCCCTCGCAGTTTAGGAGAGGAGGGCGCTAACAGGATCATCTTCCCGCAGAAGAACGAGGTTGTACAGTCGGCCGTAAAAAAGATTGACACAAGGGAGCGATGGCCTGGCCGGCGATAAGGCGACACGGGGCGCTTCGATAGCGTAAGCACGCTGGGGTCGCGATTGCCGGATTCGTCCACTCTTGGATGCACGGGGGACGTCGACACACCGGAGCCGTTCCCAAAGCGCGCTTTCGAAACAACACAGCGTGACTGCGCACATGTGTTCTGTTTTTGCTCGCTCGGATTGTGATCAGCGATTTGAAAGATTCGCGTTTTTATAAGTAAAATACTCCCGTCTTTCACGCACAAATTTGAAACAGCAAATAAAATAAATATCACTGCGAAGACTTTGTTTATTACAACGAAAAAAGCGTCGTCTCACGCGTGACTCGTCACCCTCGAAAGCAGGCCGCACGTAAAAAAAAAAAAGAAATTGCTACAAACGATAATTATATCTCTCTCGAAGCACCCCTGCGATTCAAAAGTGGGAACGTTCCGGCCACTCTCGTTCCCCGTGTTAGAGCGAAATATAGCGCCGCGTGTGGCGGTTTCACCGCACCGGCCACGAATCACTTGTGTCAATTTTTACGGCCGACTGTATGTCGGCCTTTAAGAACGACGTCTTGGACGACCTCGAGAAATACCTCTTCGACGACGTCCAGGACGACTTCCTAGAGTACGACTTCAAAGACGACCTCGAGAACAATGGCCGCCTCAAGGACGACTTTTAAGATTGCCTCTGGGACAATCACAGGGACGGTGTCTGGGAGGACGTCGAGGATATGAAAGCTAAATCAACGTGGCGGTGTCGATACGTTTTTGATGAATAAATGTTTTTGGGGTCGTTATGTGTTTTCCCGTCAAATTTAGAGGGGAAATTGAATCGGTGCATAGGTCTCGTGACGTCAATGTTCCCGCTAAACTTAGCGGGGAGCCTGAATTTGTCTGTAGGTCTCGTAATATCAGGTCACGTGACGTAAATTTCCCCGCTAAATTTAGCGGGCAAGCAGAATTGGCGCATAGGACATGTGACGTCAATTTTTTTGCTAAATTTAACCGAGAAACTAGATTTTTTGTAGGTCCAGTGACGTCAGGACACGTGACAAGAGTTTTCCCGCAAAATTTAGCGGGAAAACTAAATTGGTCCGTAGGTCACGTGACGTCAATTTTTCTGCTAGATCTTGCGGGAAAACTGAATTGGTGCCTAGGTCACGTAACTTTAATTTTCCCGTTAAATTTAGCGGGGAAACTAAATTGGCGCATAGGTCATGAGACATTAATTTTCCCGCCAACTTTAGCGGTGAAACTGAATTAGTGCACCGGTCACGTGACACCAATTTTTCCACTAAATTTAGCGTAGAAACCTAGGTTTCTACGCTGGTAGACATATACGTTTGCAGCCTCCTGATGCGCAGTAGCTACTGCGCATCAGAAGGCTGGAATGGTCCCGAAATCGGGGAGGGGGGGAAGGGGTGGCTAAAAATACTATCGCAATAAAAAGAATTGGACAGCACTGAAACGAATGGGGTGATTCTGAAAAGTCGAAGGCCCGACTGAGTTGTGGGCTGTAGTGCCTGACTTGAGCCGTCTGGTGAAGTGCGCATTTGCGCTGACTTAGCTCAACTAAACAAAAACGTTCGCCCATAGCGTTTTGTACTTCCGGCGGTTGACGACACCCTTGTGGCGCTCAGCGTTGCAGCGGTATTAGTTAAACTTGACGCGAACTCGGGATTCCATCAAAGAAACTTTGCGAAAGAACGCCAGAGATAACCGCGGTCATCACGCCATACGGGCTTTACTGTTTCGAACGTATGCCGTTTGGAATAACAAGGCTCTTAAGTATTTCCAAAAATCGAATGTGTGAAATTCTTGAGAGAATGCCGGGTGTAGTAAATCTAAAGGACGATATGCTAATTTCTGGCTTCAAGCAGCAAGAGCAGAATGAGCGTATGTTTCGCACCTTCAAACGCGTGACCAAAACCAGCGTAACCCTGAACAAAAAAAATAAAAAAATAAAAAATAAATTCAGTTTGGAATAGCTTCCCTTTTTTGGCTGCGTAGATGGTAAAGGGGTCATTCCCTCTCAAACGTCGTGGTCGTTGCGCACGACCATTTCCAATTTTAAAAACAAACATTCATGGCTTTTTGCCCCATGGTCCTTCCCTTTTTCATAAAATATTTTTGCTGCATTTTTTTTTATGGAGCGAGCGTGGTTTGTACTTCTAAAATGGGCGTAAAACTATAGGCATCAATCAATAATGAGTAAAAATCAAATTTTCTTCAAAACACTTCACAATTTGTGGAATGAAATTCTAACGGATTTTAGCTTTCTATAATCTGATGATTATGCAATTTTTATGCTTAAATTAAAAAAAAGAAAATTTACCAAATTGCACAAAAGGAAGCATTTTTCTTGATTATTTTTTAACTTAATTAATTATCGCTTTGCGCTTAGAAGTTTGAACAGTTTTTGTTGGAAGCCCTGTAAGTGTAATACAAAAAAAAATGCTTGAAGCTGCACAACAAAATACGCGGCAGACAAAAAATTTCTAAATTGTAAAAAAGTTCGTGTTGCTGCCTATTCGCGACTCCAGCAAAACGAACGACACCTAGCGGGAAAACAGTGAACTGGCCGGACCAGGTCCTTTCGCGATTTCTGCTCGTCTCTTCTGGCTTCCGTGTTTGCATGTTGTCGGTGGATTGCGCGACAGAACAGTTCTACCGGTGTCAGTGTCGTAACCGTAGTATCGCCTTGTGACCCAGGTTGCTCTGCACGCGACCTATGGAACCGCGTGAGCCAGACATTCTGCGTTTCTCAACGTTCATCAGCACAGTGGAAGGACAGTGGGCAGTCCTTTCCTCGTTTCCTCAAAGAAAGTCAAGCCTCTGGAAGCTCGCTTACCCCAACACATCGCCGGAGGTTCGAAACGTGGAGAATAAAAAGCGGGGCGAACCATTTGGAGTCCAATTCCCGCTCGCTGATGCCCCAGCGTTGTGCGTTGAGCTGGCACATGGCACGGCACGACCTGGATTCGACCGTCATATTTGCCCGATAGTGGCGTCCCCTATAGGTCGCTGGAGTCGCGAATA
>JAZHYW010067284.1:0-39327 GCA_037355805.1 Ixodes ricinus | reverse complement strand
ACTTTTGGAATAATTGGCGGGATCTAATTTTGCGACGCAGGTGGATCTCAATACAAATTTCAATGTGTTTACATTTTACCAGAAGTGTTCGCGGGACCTGTGTTTCGCGAATTCTAGGCGATTTGCGAAATTCGCGACAATCAGGTCCTTGCTAAAATTAAGTTGTTTGCAATATATTCCGCAAAGTACCTGTTGGTGCCGTGGAAGAAGTATTACGTTAATTTTCAACGCGGCCTGTGAAGTCCCATAATGCGACGCCCGTAGTGTTGCATTACGGGACGTCAAGATCTACTCACAAATTCAGTTTATCCTGTACATTTAGCGGAGAAGCTAAAATTGGTGTGTAGGTCTGTAACGCACTATCGTGGACTCTTAGCTGTAACACGCCATGGCGGCCGTCCCCTACCCCCAGCGCCGCAGAGCAGGCGCCGTCCGAAACACCGCGCATGTGCCCTGTGGCGGACTCGCTCTTCCCGCCTGCGACACCCTCGCTTTGTCGTCTGCTAGGCGCAGAGCAGACGACGCCAAAGCGCGTGCCAATGTTCGCTGATTGCGGATTCGTGTTCAGCGAACCACCACGTAAGAGGCGCCCACTGTTTCGTGAGCGCCTCTTAACGCGGTGGTTGATTCCCTGACTCACGGATATGTGTCCGTCGGGTTGTTGTCTTGCTCAGACAAACATGCAGTTAACTATATATATTTCTTTATCACACCAGCTGCGCTCATACTGGTTCACGAGCGCGTATTGTTGAAGGATGCATTGTTCACGCCTGTTTCTAATAACTGAATAAAAGAACACGTATGACAGCGTTAATGCCACAATAAATCTGCAATCTGCCCCAATGAAAGCATTTCGGCTACCGTCATGCGTAGCTTAAATTATCCGTAGCCCGGTAGATTACGGTCGCTGGTTGTTCAGCAGACAGCGTTTCCGTGAGTCAGAAAACCATCCACCGCGTCAGAGGTGCCCACGAAACCGTCTTCAGCGAACATTGGCAAGCGTTGTGTACGTCATCTCCTCTGCGCCTGGCAGACGACAAAACGAGGGTGCGCTCGTAGACGGGAAGAGCGAGTCCGCCACATGGCGCATTCGCGGAGTTTCGGACGGCGCATGCTATGCAGGACTAAAGGTTCTGTTATGCTCCGACGTGACGTGTGCGCGCGTGCGAGGCGCGTCACAGCGACGTCGCGTCGGCGAAAACCCGACGCTCTATACTCCGGCGTCGTGGCGTAACCGGCGCGACCGGCGGCGTTCGACGCTGCGTGACCGCCTCGACGCCAAGATGGAGCATGCCGTATTCCGCGCCGGCCGCGCCAGCGGCTGCCGGACCAGGATGCATCACGCGCTGGCTCCCGGCAGCCCTGGCGCCGGAGGCGCGGCGAATACGAGCAATAGCAGACGACGGGAGCACCGCTCCGTTTGGCGTCATGTTTGAAGAACCGTACTCGGTCGTCGAGACTCTGATCGAGGGAATTCGTTTTCACCCGTGCGTCTACGACACGAGGAAGCTTGAGTACCGTTACACAGGTAGGAAAGGCAATCTTGGAGAGGCCATTCGAGAGCTGTGCGCGCTCCCCACAGGTAAGCTGTTTCGTTGCTTCGCACATCACGTGTGCGAGTACTGTAGTGCTGGGTTCCGTTGCTGCAGCAGACGCGATCATGTTTTGTAATTTGCTTTAAAGGGGAAGCTTTATATGAAAACGCTTCACTCTCCTTTCGTGGTTAACATGGTGGTCGTGGCCGGATAAAAAGAGATAGCAGACACGCAACGGAGTTTCTTGGCTAGGGACCTAGGTATAATGCGTCATGACAGTTGAGGGCTGGGTGAGCGCGGGCAGCGACTTTGCGCTATCCACTTGTGATTATATAGTTTGTAAACAAAATGCAATGTGTCCCAAAGAAAATGTGTAGAGATGAAGGAAAGCGTGCGCGTAAGCGGCGGCTGGCGAACGACGAGCTGGCCCGACTTAGACGTGCACCAACAGTGCAAGCGCGAGGTTGCTTCGTGCAAGATACGTCCACATCATCGCTCGAACGTGGCGCTCAAGAAGCGTGAGAATTCTCGTCTGCTGTTTGAAACGAAAAGACACCAGAAATGGCACAATCTCGCAGAAAATGCACCATCGTAGTCAGATTCTGCGCATGCGCCGCGATGGCGGACCACCGACGCGCCGCGGGACCGCGAAGGGCCGCCAGAGTACGGTGTTGCCATTTTAGCGATTTTGTCGCTAGATTTAGCGATTTTCTATACATCTAGCGACGGATAGCGACTCTGGTGTTCAACCGTAATCTTGTTATTTTGAACAATTTTAGAGATGCTCGAGGGCTAAACACTTTTGCTTCTCTAGCCGAGTTTGCTTTGGATATATGCTCAATTTAGCGGCGCGCTTAAGAAGAAATTTCAATACTGTCAGCAGTGCAGACCATCTCTCCCGCGCCCACGTACCCACGTGCTCTTCGCCAAACGTTGCTACCGCCAGCCAAGAGCACAGCCGCTTCGCTAGCCTCGCTGCATCGTTTCGGATTCTAAAGCTTCGGTTCGCGTTTCGATCCTGAGATGCCGAAAGTGAAGTACAGCCAGAAATTCAGAGATGAATGGCTCAAGGATCCTATGCTGTGCAACTGGCTGGTTTGCAAGACCAAACAATGTGGGACAAAAGTTGCGAGTGCAAATATTACAGGTATGGTGCACTACCCCATATTACAGGTGTGAATTTGGGACCAAGTACTCTGATCTCGGGAAGCGCCGGCTGACAGAGAAACACAAAATACCTGAGATATGATTGTTCGCTGTGGCTAGCGTTACGTCCGGACGGAGCACTAGAAACGCGTACACACTAACCTCTCCCTCCCCCGCCCTCCCTCTCTCTCCCCCGTGAACCTAGGAAGGCGGAGATTTGGACGTAGCTTGGGATTGCACGTCGGACGTAACGCTGAGACACTTCGATGATTATTTCGAGATTCACTTACTTTAAAAGGGTTTAATAGGCTTTTGGGAATTTAGCGAATATTTTAGCGATTTCCTGTGGAATCTAGCGACTGTTTAGGCGACTTTGTAATCTCAGTTTAGCTGGCGCCCGCAGAAAAAAGTTGGCAACCTTACTGCCAGAGTATGGAGAGGGGCAGGGGAGTCCATGACGCGCGCGGATTGACTGACGTGGCGTAGCCGACTTCAGTCAACGTTCGCTGCACGCGCGTTACGTCGGAGTATAACAGAGCCTTAAGGGTACGGACGGCCACCGTTTGCGCGTTACAGCTAACAGAGCCCACGACAGTACCATAATGCAACAGTGTGCGTGTTTCTTCAAAGGACGTCCTAGACCTACACACCTATTCAGTTTCTCTCCTAAATTTATTTAGGGGAGAAACAGGTGTAAATTGGTAAAGGTCCCTGAAGTTCCTTAATGCAGCGCGAGCAGTATTCAATTATAAGCCTGTTAGACGCACGTACCCGTTTATAATGGTTACGCCGACGCAGCTTTATACGGGAACTGGCGCCTAACAGCTGCGCTCTAAAACACAAAGGCATTCCTCTGGTAAGTTTTGGATGGGGGGTGACACGTAGTTTTTTTGTATGTATGCTGTTTGTCTGTAACGTTATAGTATTATGCCTTAGCTCATTTCGGCCTACGATTTCTTGGCAAGTAGAACTTCTTCCTCAGCATTCCAGAAGGCAAGCATCTCGCCCAAAAATCCTGATTATGGCATAGATATTTAGTGCTTAGTAAATATATCGCGTGTTTTTTTAGTTTTTTTTAATACATTTGCATTTTTGTATTCAGCTTTTATAAATAAAGTTTCAGAACATGGAGGACAATTGTTTTCAGCGAAACCTATAATACATCGCTCAAAGAAATGTAGCAGCCTTATTCGCAATCGCCAATGGACAATACTATGCGTCTGAATAGCTTTGGTGATTATCAATTGAATAAATAGGTTCGCCTACCTTTAGACACTAAAATTATAACTTGAAATGAAAAAAGCTCACTGGGTGTTACTAAAATACTCCTAAATATGTCACTCGTAAAGAAAACTTGCGGCTCGTTCAGACTTTTAACGCGTCATGAAAGTACACCCAGTTCGAAGCAAATATTGAAATGCTGGCAAGCCGCCTAGTGATGGATATCCCAGTGTCTGAGATTTGATTTTAAAAAAGAGGAACACTTGTTCGTCTTTGTGGTAAATAATATTATCACACTCGGTTATTCATCATGAATACAACTTGAATGTGATTACGACAGAGAGAAAGTTGAGCTATTTGGTGATTCATAACTTAGGCGAAACCAGCTGAACATGGTTGTAATTGTATGTTCAGCTGGTTGGCCCAAAATTTGAATGAGCTGCCGTGGTTTAGTGGAGTCACACTGGCTGCAAAGGACAGTTAGTGCTAAACAGAGAGACTTAAACGTTTGGTGACAAAGTAGTCTACTCACTTGCAAGTAGCATACAGCACCAAAAGATTTCCAATTAAAAGCAATCATTACAATTGCTGCGAGCAGCAATCGAACTTCTTTGTCCCAATCCTGTAAAAGGGATGACAGATTGTCAGGAGGTCCTTGAGATTGCGTGTACGGTTCTATAATACGCTTCACTGTAATGGTGAACTTCGGGTGGAAGATCTGGAGCGCGTCAGTAAACTTGGAGGGAGGAAGAAATCCGCTCTGTAGTGACACGCTCCAAATCGACGAGCGGAAGATGGACTACAACTTTTGAAGCGACATGCCCGAGACAGTCTGCCGTTCAAAATTGCCGCTGCTTGAACTTGACAAGCCGACTGAGCTTTCCGCGGGACCAGTCTGTTGTGTTCTCTTTTATGCTCGACGACGCTGGATATATTATCAACGTCATCTGACAACCAATCGCGGACATAAAAAGGCACTTTTCGTTCAACGTTCGAACGGAGTTGGTCGGACCTTTCTTCGTGTCCCCAGGACACATAATAATGGCGACAGTGAAGACCGTTGAGGAACCTGTCGGGGCTGCTGCCTGTTGGTGATCTCTGCCGGTGAATGGACGTTGAGCGGGTGGATGCTTCGGAATGGACTTCACACATTGTTTGTCGTTCGGAAAGAGAACTGTGCGAACCGGTTGTATGTCGAGTTGAGGGGAACCGAGCGAAAGCCATCATCGTGGATGGGTTCGTACCTCCCAATACTCGAGCTACTGCACCGAGATAGTGGGTGCTGCCAGGTTCTCAAAGCTCGACTTGGCGTCTGTCTACCACCAGGTTGAGACTGACGCCCGACAGCCGACGAGTTCACAACTTTTTCATCGCCCACTATAGGTCTGTTTGAGGTTCATGCGGGTTTGTTCCGGACATGCGTCTGCCACGGCTGCCCTTTCAAAAGACGATGTCGCTCATCCTGAAAGGTCTGCAGAGGAGTGCTTTGTTACATCAATGATGTCCATCGTTTCGGGGAAGACGACCAGCGAGGCACCAAGAAAACTGAGACTTGTCCTGAGGCGCATTTTCGAAGGCGTGAATGACAAGAGCGGGTTCGACGTGGACCAGATTTCTTTCCTCGGACATGTGGTGGGCGAGGAAGGACTCGATCACGCTGCATTCGAAAGTGGAGGCCGTCCATTCAAGCATCAGTACCGTAGAACGTCTCAGTGCTGTGGTCATTCCTGGCACTCGTAGGCTACCGCTCCCGTTTTGTGCCACTCTATTCCGATGTGGTTGAGCATCTCCAGAAAACTGCTGCGTCAAAGTAAAGCATTCACTTGGGTTTACGCATCGCGGAAGACTTTGAGAAGATCAGAAGAGGTTCTGTCATCATGTCGCGTTATCAAGATGTTCGACACCAGCAACTTCCAGTGGTTGTGACCACCGGCGCATCGAACACTTTGGCGCCCGGAGCCGTCGTTATAATAATAAGCTTTATTTTCATTTCCCAATACAGGTAAGGAAGGGGCCGAGAATAAGATGCGTGATAGACGGCTTGACGAGCTCTCGGCCCCAGTGACATTCAGCAACAGTCAGAGGGAACAAAATAAAACACAAAAGGCATTCAATCAATGAACAAGCGCATTCAACGATATATTAATTATCCTGTTAACCTTCAAAGTTCAAAGCGTATAAATATACAAAATCTACGTCTACATAATAGATACAAATACATAGACATGAGGAGGAATTTCCAGATTAACAATTTACCGAGAACGTATCGATACAACATCGAAGTATATACAAAGAAAACTTAATATCAGTACACTATATCAAAGCTATACATTACAGCACGTAATTCATTTACGCTCACTTTATCTATATCAATGTATGTTATGTACCGGCGCCGCCCGGCCCAGGTGGACCAAGCAGCCGATGCCGCGAGCCTCTGGACAATCGCGTGCCAGCGAGAGCTCGGGCACTTGTTCCTGGACCGAGAACCGCGATGGACGCACCGTCCACACTGTAAAGCTGACAGTACAGCTTGTATTTATCAATTGGCGACGAGGATGGGATCGACTGTCACTAAGAATTGCTGCGATTCGCCGCACCTGCATCAACACAACTCAGTTTGCAGCTCGACAGGAAAAACACACCAGCATTCTTGATGTTCAACAGGGAGCTTGCTACTAACATCAGTAGACGCCTTCCTCGTCCAGACAGCAGTCACCGGGAACGGGAATGCGGGAAAGACACCTGCCGTCCAGGGTGTTCGAAGAGGGACAGGCGGTTTATGTCCTAAGCTACAAAGGAGACCCCCAAGATTGGATCCAGGGGAAGTTGACCAAAGACTTGGAGATTCGCTCCTGGCTGGTGGGGGCAGCAGCTGGTTCAACCCGCCGCCACGTGGATCAAATCAGGCGTCGATTTACGACATCGACTCCATCAGCTGAGTGGTCTGTTCCTGCTCCTGTTTCGGACTCTCAACAGGATCAACCTACCGAGAGATCGTCATCCCAAGATAATTCCGAGACTGACGCCGAAGCTTATGCGGACAGCACGCGGAAGCGGTGAAGGACAACCTCCAAGAAATCGGCACCCTCCAGAACGCTGTCGAGGAGCTTCCAGCAGCGGAAGGTGTTATCTGCCCGGCGCCGCCGGCAGGTGGACCAGGCGGCCGATGCCGCGAGCCTCTGGACAATCGCGTGTCGGCGAGGCTCAGGGCACTTGACTCTGGACCGAGAACCGCGATGGACGCACCGTCCACACTGTAAAGCTGACGAGTAAAGCGCGCATTTATCACAATGTTGTAACAATTAGTGAATTGAAAGTCTTGGGACTCGGTAGTTAACATTTCTTTACCAACATTCAATCTAGCTTTTCGTTGGTATTTACTTAATCAGGTTACGAGTTGATATTTTACATGTTTTTGTAAATTTGACAAAGTTGCAAAGGAAGGTGTTATGTTACCGAATTTCTTTTAAGGCATGGATAGTTTATAACTATCATATTTTGATACTCAGTACATTATAAATTTGAGCCGGTTTTACTGTAGCCATTAAATAGCGCATTGCAATAGTTCTTAGCCTTCAGCGACAAGCTGGGGAAGAGCTACACACTGTGGCCTTGGCATCCATGTCACTGACATCTACCGAGCGGAGGTACTCTGCTGGGGAGAAAGAGGCTCTGGCGTGTTTGTTCGCTTGTGTGAACATTGGCACATACACCTCTGGAGCCGAAGGTTCCTGCATAGAACGGCTCGCCAGCCGCTGGTGACTCTGCCACCTGACACCTTATCGCCCAGAGGTTCCGGCAGGAGAAGCCACTACGAAATGCGAGGTGGTCAGCGAGACTCCTTTACTACCATTCTGACCTGGTCTATCAAAGATGCAACTGCGCAATGTCGCGAATCCGCTGATCCCGGTAACCTTTGGTTGGCAGCAGCGGGGCGAGAGCTGGAGGAAGAAGTTGTTGTCTTTGGTGTCATTTTCCATCACCAAGGATCAAATGCAACTCGCGACGGCCAAGAAGGACTTACCCTCCGGCTAGTGACCGCGTGCCTCGAGAAGGAATGGCCAACACAGAGGATGCTCAATCCAGAAGACGATGCCTGCACGTCCAAGCTTAGGGAGGAATTGTCCGTTGTGGATAGTAAAGTCTTCCGTTGAAAACAGTTGTTGTACCCGGGTTCGCTGACCTCGGACTTGATTTCTTTTATCACATCGAGGCACACCCTGGCATCGTGAAAAGCTAAACAAAGACTTCGAGATAAGTTCTGGTGACTCCGGATAGAGCAGACAGGGTGGAATGTGCAGTGCGAAGACTGTCGGGTGTGCCAGTCATCTGACCGGTTAGAAAAAACCGGTCGTTGGCACGACTACGTCCGCTTACTCTCCCGGAAAAGCCCTGCCAGAAGCTGGCTATGGACATCGCGGGTCCGCTGCACCTGACCACCGCCGGTCCCAAGCGTATCATCACACTTCAGGGCTACGTCTGCAAGTGGCCGGAAGCTGGTTTTGCAAATACGGTTACGTCGCAAGCGGTGGTACATGTCATGCGAGGCGTGTTCAGTCGCGAAAGTGTTATCCGGAAGAACTCATGACAGAACAGCGGGCCACAGTTCAAGTCGAAGGCTTTTTGAAGACTTCCCGAACTGAACGAGGAATCAAACACTGCGTTTGCGTCGGTATGCTCTCACTAGCACGGGCCGGTATCGGTTGGTTCGATAGATTCAACTTCAGGATTACTGAAAGGACATTATTCAATTTTGAGTTCTGGCAGGACGACCGCATACAAGAAGCCGTCATGGACTACTTGGGTGTGTACCGGTCCACCCCCCGCTCTACCACAGGACGTGTTTCCTAGCTCAGCTCCACACCACGGTCAGCCGACCCAGGGCCCGACTTGACATTGATGCCGTCCATCAAAAACTTCTTTTCAGGAGCCAGCCAGGGCAATGGAGCAGTTGCGAACTCGGTGTCCAAATCAAACAGCCCACAACGGAGGTAGCAGACCGACACGCGGGCTCGACGTCACGGAGCTGCGGCGGCGCTGCGATCGTGCCGGAGCCGGGTGTGGTGTGGGCGAAAAGGGCGCGCGCTTGCGCGGGCGTCATAGCCTTTCAGCATGTCGCAAAGTTGTGTAGCCGTTAATGCATCCAAAGCGCACAGCAAAAGTAGCGAAGTGATTTTCCACAAGTTCCCGGTGGACTCCGAAAGGCGCAGAAGGTGGATAATATCCGTGGATTGAAAAGAATGGTCGCGTCCGACGGACGACCGTTGGTGCGGCAAGCACTTTCTTGAAGGCAAGTGTGGCTTCCATTTCAATCTCGCCTCAGAGGCTTGATTATTGTGCAGGAAAGCCGTCGTCTGATTGAGACGCACCCAGATTTTACTTCACGGTATTCGAGCACAAAGCACCGGCCAAGCGCTCGTCGGTGGCTCGCTACGCCCGCGCTATCAGGCGTAAGGTGATCGGCGACAGAACGGCAGTGTTGTAGGCGTTACAGAAGAGAAAGTAATGAAATACGTTACTCAGTTATTTGCAAATAAAAGTAACGCGTTACCACCCACGTTACCCACAAAATAAATGGAAACGCTGCCGTTACTGATAAAAAGTAACGCACGTTACTTTGCAATTACTTTTCAAATTATGCTTTAAGTCGTTTTACTGTTTTGGCGATATAGGTAAGCATAAAAATCATAATTCAAGGGACATTATGTTCATGCAGAAACTGAACCTGGGTAGTATGTCTCTTTAGCGGTTTCAACTGAATACTCACGAGACATAAATGCTAAAGGAAAATGCAGAAAACTCAGAAATTCCGCATGCGCTTCACGCCTAAAAAACTGCGAGAAAAATTGGAGTCCTAACTGCTTTAAGGCTTAGGAAGAAGCAGCAGCGAGGCAACGTAACAACGCGACGCGTTGCTTGGAATGGTAACGTAAATAAAGTCACCCGCCACATGTTTCGAAAAAGTTAACGAGTACGTTACTGCGTTGCTGAAAAAACGTAACGTGTTACCGCTAACGCCGTTACTTGTAACGCGTTGCCGCCAAGGACTGCCAGAGCGGACAAGGCGTCACCGCCTGTCATGCCTTCTGGTCATGAGGGTAGGAAAAATATCATACCTTGACATGAAGACGCTGTGTGTATTTAATCAATTAATAAATGCACTTTAGCAGTCCCCAGTCTCCTGATCCCGCCGGCGTTGCGGAAACCGGCTCGAAGTCATCGTAGGTCTCGAGAGATTTGTACGGCTGCACCGTGTCTGCCGTCAACTGGCTCGGTACAAAAGCTAAATAAATGACGACGTGAGCCGTCGAGGTCCGTTGCAGCAACTTCACGGTTGAACTCCAGCAGGCGTTGTTTACGGCGTACGGATCGTCGAAGGCAACAATGTCCACGCAGAGTTGGTCTCGATACCGCTGCCGTTCAGGCTCGGGTAGCGAGTTCAAATACTTGGGCATAACGTACGACATACGTGGGCAGAAAATACGACGCACGCATAAAGCTAGAATAGCGTCTCTACAACATCAACAGCGAGCGCACGGCATAGAACGGAATCGAGCGAAACATGGAGCTTGGCCGCTTTGGCCCACATAGCTGCTCCGAAGCACAGCCTTCCGGCTCGTGTTGGTAAATAGCCGTGCCGCATGTCGGTCTATACAGACGCAGAAGAAGTGTCAGAACTCCAAGATTCAAGGAGCGAGATTATTAACCTGCCCGTCAACCCACAAGTGTCAGTAAGGGTGAGCTTTCATACTCCCAGCCACTGAAAATACAGGAACAGTTGGGTCCAGTCACTTTCCGCCTGGAAGACGGACTTAGCTGGAATGATTCCAAGCTGGTGGCTGTGCTTGAGGAATGCGTCATTGAAAGGATTGAACGGCTGTTACACTTGCTACTCATTCCTGGAGATCAAGAACAGTCAGCCAGGAGTACCGTCTCGGGAGGTTTCGGGAGGCGCAGATCTCGGTTGAGGAACATCACCTAGAAGTTTCGGAGACGCCATTACAAATGTCATACAAATGTCAGAAGGAGTGAATACCGCTGATGAACATCACTTGGAAGCTTTGGCGACGCTCAGCCTGCAAATTACGATTGGACGGAATTCTGTTGAAGAACATGAAGTTTTGGCTGTTCCAGTACATATGTCGCATTAGAAAGTTCTGCTGTTGAACATCAGCTGAAAGAAAACTCTGCGGCAGCGCCTACGCAGGCTTCAGGAACGGCGTGGACAGTCCGGTCTTTGCGGAAAACGCTTCAAAGGGAACGACGGCGTCCTGCCCCATTTCCAGGACTTTCATAAAAATTACCTATCTTTCATTAGTTGCTATGTTTTTGGGATTTCGGGGGGGGGGGGGAGGGGATGCTGTGCTCTGTTTTATGTTTACATCTGCATATGTCAGCCAGCGTCATGGGTGGAAACGTCGCGGACATAAAAAAGCACACCTTTCGTTCAACGTTCCGGCATTAGATAAACCCTTTCTTCGCGTCCTCAAGACGCAACAATCACTACTGTTTTTGCCAGCTGGCAAACGTCACGCAAAGGCCACAACCGTCATAACCTTCATGACCTATGAGGCGCATTGGCGCTTATCAAAGTACTGTTATGGAGCAATCTCGTGCGTGGGAACAGGAGAACGAGGCTGGGTCGCCGACCTAAGTAATTCTTGTTTTGCTGTATACGAGCAGTATTAAGAGCCCTTACTTAATTTTCACGTCATGAAGTGTAGGCAGCAACTTTATTGTGAAGTAGATATTCAAGGGAACAGGCAGCGCCGTTGCCATCCCGATACCTCGTGGGTTTCTAATTATCACTACCACGGAGTTCATGTCACAAATAACGGTTGGTATCCGCGTTAAACCACCATCACTTACCTTTCAACCGCATTGGCGCGGCGGGCCTTTCGATCGCTATCGGTGGAGCTCAGATTGGGGAAGACATTATTAAAGAAAAAAATGTGGCAAATCATCAGATTCACAGTCGCTGCCTTGACTTCGCTCATTTATGGCACGAGAAAACGACGGCGGCATGCAGTTTAAAAAAGGTAAACAGTCAGCTGCGGCGAAATAAGCACGCCTAAGCTGCTTTTTTGTCGATCGTTTTTTTTTTGTTCTTCCTCCCAGAGATCATAGAATGAGGCGCACTTACTATTTGACACGCGCCGGTCCCGCCTTTTGCACCTCTCATTTACGCGAGAGGAGGGCGCTCAAGGAGGAAGCACAGTCCCGCGTAAACATGCCGACAGGTCCGAACAGATCCTGCGACAAGGCGATCCGGACAGTCCTACGGCCTTGCCGCGGATGCTCACGGCTTCTGATGGAAATGAACTAACGTGAGAGGCGGCTTTGTTGAATCATGGCAAGCTCCGTAGAATTCTATGCATCAACTTCGGCAGGGTCGGTGTCGCTTCAGAGTATGGGCGCTGCAATATATCTGCTACGAAAAAAAGAAGGCGAGCTTGGAGTCGGGTCTGCCAACGGCAAATGAGCTACAAAAGGGACAATTCAGGAGAAGCGCTCTGTTATGCTCTCCTAGCGGTTCACTGCGCCTGTCGGTTGTCGGGGCTGGAGGCTGGAATAACCGCCATGTCACGGGAACGTGAAAGAGTCCGATTGGTGCCTTTTTTAAGCGGCTGGGATTACAAGCTGGGTCTCTTTCTTGTTTAGTTGCCGGAGAGTAAACACTGCCAGAGCCAAGCCAGCGTCTCGGAGTCGTCGAAGTTCCCCGCCGGAACGCAATAACTCAAGATCTGCGAGCGGAGTTCATCATAGGTCAGAACCCAGCCGACGCCACGACGTAACAGAGCAAATCAAGCAATGTCCAAGTCGCATCGTCTCTGATCTCGTCGGATTTTGCGCGTTTCTCAATCACCGGCTTAATTGATCAGGCGCAGTAAGTGCTGAAGTCGTGCAGCGTGTTCTGTACACTTTGAGAACTCTGAGAGTGTCTAGCTCTTCAGCGAAGAAGCACTTGGAAAAGCCAACTGCTGCAATACTCTTGAGGCCACTCGGCAGTAATGACGTGGCTGATAAAAGGAACTTCTAAAATAGCTGCACGCCAAAAAGGTTGCCTTACGCACAGGATCAGCTTCGTTCGTCTGTGTTCATTGCGCATCCGCCGCACACCAAACACTGTTACCCGTTTGGAGTGCTCTATATTTTGCGTACGCTATTTTTCGGAAGTTGCGTGCATGCGAAAATATTATGAGGTATACTGCGCTGCCAAGTTCCACTGAACACGTAAACTTTGGAGACGATATGGTAGACGAGTGGAATACTATACAGCAGAAAATGTCACATAATATATGGACGTTGATAATGTCAAACAACTTCTACCCAAAATCAAGCATAAGCGAGGATTCTTTGCACACTCGCACCCGAACTAGTCCACCAGGAACTGCGAACTAGCTAGCCTACCAGGAAATGATAGAGCACTTTTTAGGGACTGCTTCGCAAACATGAGGTCCACTTCTGGCAGCACAGTTGCCATGTGATTCGTTTCCCCACGAGCCTAATTAATTCGGTTGTTAATGCCTTTGTCACACGGAACGGCCAATGACTGAAATTATGTCAGCGATTGATGCCAGTCTTCGAGTGAACAGCTGCGGCCGGGCTCGATACCGGAGTTCCGGTTATATTAATAAAAATATAATGTCACGACATTTTACCAGGCGTTCCATTTTCCACACTTTTTTAATCATTCAGTGAAAAGCGCAATATATCCGGATGAGCGCAAAATGACGAAGGTTGTGCCCATTTTCAACGAGGGCGGTCTTCCGAGCCGTCTGGTGCTTCAGCCAATAATGCAGGTAATGAGATTATGTAATTAATACAACTGGTTTTGAAGCAAGGCACTCTGTTAACTTTATAATGACAATTGCAAGTGAGAACAGTGTTTTTCTGCCTAGCCATGCACGGATTCAAGCCGAACAGATCTACTACTCTTCCGTTGTAACCCTTTGTGTTTACTCATCTTGTAAATAAGGCTCTACATGACAATAAAATATGCCATGGTTGTTGATTCTGGATATAAGTAAGGTTTTCAATACAGATTAATCACACTATATTGTTGAACAAGCCTATAAAGTCTTGCGGTTTTGGGGAAGGATATCAGTGTTTTTAAAAGTTTTTTTAACTGCCACTAGACTTCCTATACAAATTAAAAATAGCTGAAGCAGATCTTTAAAGAATATAAACCATTGACCCGCTTCCATTACATCTATTTAAGTATACCATCACGGAATACGAGGGCTGCAAGAAGAAGTCTGTTTCATTTTGCCACCTATGTAGAAATAAACCCGGCAGAAAGGCTTATTGAATTCAACATGCACCTAGTACGGAATGTTGTCCCTACCGCACATAGATTGTAAACCCAATCTCTTGCGAGTGCTTAAGGACGTATCTAAATTATAAGTTGCAAAAGGTAATGAGACAAGTTCAATTTCATATGTCTTATATATACACGTTTTCAATTAATATGTATATTGTTTCGTGTAATAACTTCATTTATGTGTGCGTGCGTTTGTCTTAGCTTCCTTGCCGCATGGTAAAGATAATTTGTATGATGTTGGACCACATTCGCTTTAGCATACAGCTGTGGTCCAAGCAATGATTGTGTATTCAAACAGAATAGCTTTAACGAATGTTAAAGACAAGACAAAAAAATGGCTAAAGCCGAGACAATCGTCTTCAGAAAATCCTCCTGGCTGAGAGATACAATACTGGCCTACATTGCTCTCCCCGCAGTGTGCGCCCCTTGGCACAAGTGCAATCCACTTAACAAATATACTCATGTATGATCTCAAAAGTATAGTGTCAGTCTTGAAGCCTATAGGGAATATATTCAGGTTGAACAAAAAGGTGTACTTGTGAGAGTGCACTACAAGCGTAGTTTCAAATAGAAAACTAGAACACTTACTTTATCCTACCTTCGGCATGTACTGAGGCTCTACAATCAATGCGCTAAAAACGCACTTAACTTTTGATAGTAAACCGTTTGTATCACATTGTTAGGTTTTTTTTCATACCAACTTCAAGCCCATTATAATTTAATTTCAGGTGCATGTTTTTTATTTCTTGGGTGTGCGAAATACGTTCTAATGAACTCCCGTAAGGTACCAGACAATTATTAGGGGATACGTGTCACAGGAATAAACTGCAAATCCGTCTGTTTGTGTCTTTTTTTTTTCAAGCGGGAAAAAGGGGATCAGTCGATCAGTCAAAGTTTTGGTGCGTTACGCGAACAGCTTTTAGAGGCCTCGCACGGGGCTGCCACTGCGACATTACGGAAACACCTCTGAGACTAGACAAAACTACCGCGCAATCCTAACCACTATGCATATTCTTGAACTTTTTTAAAAGGTATGAAGAAGTCCCGCAAGGGGTTCAAAATACTCGCATTGTGTACACGCAGAGCATCACCCATGTCGGCGGAGAGTCTGGACTCTAGATAAGAGGGGTACAAAAGGAGTGGACTTGTTTCGTCTGGCTGGGGCATAAGAATTAGGATTCTACTCCAATAAAGATTGAGGATCAAAAACAGGATTGAGCGACCTGTACAAAAACACCTTGTCGCGAACTAGTTGCCTGAGCTATGCCTGGTTGAAAGCAGCGAAAGACCAGGAGTGCCCAAAATGAGCTCCTTTATAATCTTCAAAAAAGACAATCCGTGCAATGTACGGCGATCATAGACAATTCTCACGATATCTCTACTGTATCCACTCCAAACTGAGCGCCTGCACTGCCACCAAAGAATCCCGCACCGTGGAACGGCAAGTCCAATCCCGATAGAACCAATGCCCGAAAAAGGTACAGTATGCAGGTGTAAGATCCGGTAGTTACGGGTAATGCGTGCAATTATGCCGAAGTATCCGCAAGGAGTCGCTGTTAACCTTTGAAACCTGGCAGTTCACGGAACAGGCATGAATCGACCAAAATGGCGAGGTACGCAAGAACAGATTATCTTGATTCATTTCAGAAACGTCAAATGTGCAACAGGATGTACATACAGCTTAACGTGTTGCCATTTGGATCAGTTGGTTGAGGCGTGAAGCTTCTGCTGAAGATGTAGAAACTAGTTTATTAATTAGCTGGTTTGAACGTTTCTTCGCAGATTACACCGTCAACTGCGCCGTCAAATATCACTAGTTTACCACATCATTTCTGTTTCAAAAATATTTACGAAACAGTTTTACTGTTTCGTTTTAACCTTGTTCTTAACAATTATGGAGTACTTTTAGAAACAGGTCCCAATGCAGAGTTAAATAAACTTTTCATTTCAATTGCTGTTGCATCGGGCGCGGTTCTTCCCAGGGAGCAGGGGAAGTACTGCGGCAATATGTGCCGTCACTTATGCAAATAATTATGCCGATGCCATCAGGACGAGGCAATGAACTGACAATATAAAGGTTTAACCGGCGAACTTGCTGCCACACAAAATGAGGCTGAAGCATCATACGTCGAGGCAACAGCGAAGCAGGCGGTGATTAAAGACGGCGAAACAGCAAGCGAAAGCGAGGCTGACTTGGCAAGGTCGTGGGCAACTGCTCACCCTACAGCGCATCACTCTCTCACGAAGGTTTGGCTTAAAAAATGTTCGAGCGTGGCGCTCCCGGGGCGAGGATAAGCTGGCAACGTTTTAGAACAAGAAAGCAGGGGGAAAGTTATGTCTGGTGCGAAAATGAACGCGAATCTTCAGGAGTCCGTGACCGGGCGTTTCTTTCTCGACTTTATGGGCAACAATATAATGGGTCGCCCCACAACGACGTTCTAACCCTTCCACCGTTCCCGCCGCCTGTTACGGTTGGCATTCCAGAGTGTCAGGTGTGAATAGGCAATGGTGTCGAAAAGATTTTGATTTTTTGACCTCCTCAAAACCGACGTCTAAAAAAGAAAAGATTAAGCAAAAAAAAAAAAAATCGACCTATTTTAACAAGAAAAAAACGATTTGAGAGAGCTCAACCGCATTGTCCGCCTCCCTAAGGATGCTTGCTTTTTGTAGGGGAGTCTTTCCACCTTCTTTTTGTGTCTTCCGAGTTGCCGTGCAACCAGGCGCGACGGCTGCTTCCGTGTTTAGCTTCGTGAAGCTAGGCTGCGATGACGCTCTCCATTACGGCAAATCGCTCGGACAATAATCTGTCACGCGACTCGCTCAGACATGCCCAGTATCTTCCAGCGGGCCCTGAGTCTTTGCCGTTTGGCAAGCTGATGGTGATGGGTAGGGCGCCACGCAGGTCTGGTTTTCCGAAATGCGCTCTTCAGTGTTCGGTAGCTATTTTGCGTTGCAGTCGCTGTCGTGGTTGTTCTTCGTAAACGGCCGGAGTACATTCGCGCAACTTGCCTGTAATAGCCCTTTTCTGCTGCGCAGTCCATGGAATTTTTGTGCTGTATCCGTTGGATGCCCTTCGTACAAAAAACAGCACATCGGTGACGGCGGGACTTCCCTTGAATGCGGGCAAACTCATGTTCTTTCGCGAGTTTGTGTTTGTGTTGACGCGCGCTGCCCGAATAGGATTACGCGTCAATCGCGAATAATGAATAACATTCGTCGCATTCGGCTGCACTGCAAGCATGCTTCTGCAGTGCTAGCTGTGCATTGTCTCAGTAAGTGCAGTGGTAGCCTCTTCCAGTGGCTCCACGTGCCGCACAACAATAAAGAGTTGCTAGAAAACCGGTTTGGCACGTCCGATACGGCACGTTGGGCTCTATGGTACGCACTGCGCACGCACGAGTCTTCATGCGGTAGCTACGTGCGCAGTTCGCGCCAGAGGGCCTAATCGTATACCATGTCGGATTAGCTTTCACTACGGTTCCCTAAACTCTTTAATTGCGAGTAACGATGTTGCGCATGCACAAATGCGGCGGCGGAGTAATCGCGTACCATTGTAGGAGTCACCAGGACGATCTCCTAAAAATTCCATATCTCCTCGGTCGCTTCATCTACGACTTACCAGTTTTGTTGTGCAGAGGAGTATCACTTTTACGGAATGTGTTCAGAAGATGATGTGTGTAATGGTAGTGGTTCAGTAAACTTCTGGGAGTGAGTGAACGCAATTCGGCTTTGTTCATGTATGCGTGGGGGAGGCATGTACGCTGTATTTATATTTAACGTGATAGCCGATACTGCGCGATATTGTCAACACCAAAGCGGGCGCACAATCAGGCGTCCTACCGATGCACAAGGAGATGCATACGCGGCATCTCGGCGATACCTGGCTGACAGTCCGTCGTCAGGGCTCTACTCGCGCAACACCCCGTCAGTACTGGGCCGGTGCGGCAACGTTGATCAGGACCAATCACCTGCCCGGTGACTGGACCTGGTGCAAAGCGGCGCCTTCCGGCCGACGTCTGGGAGCCGATTTTCGGACGGACACTGACCAGACTATGGCTGAAGTGTTGCCATGCTTCTTGGGTCGGAGGCAGACCAATAAGCGCGTGAATATCGTTTTGGGCAGTGTACAAATGATTACAAACACTCTGATTGCTCTGCTACGCTTTTTGCGCTGAAACTGCGAGTATTTAGGCCCGGCGGTAAAAGGAAGACGTTTGCACAAATCTCTGTAATGCGAAGCTAGAGAGCAGCTCTTGTGGAGGAGGAGGAGGGGAGGGTACTGCGAGGACAGGGCATTTGCCCCTCCACCTCCGCCATGCGCTCCTTCTCTCATCATCTTCTCCTCCGTCCTCCTCTTCCTCCTCGTTTTCTCGTCCTCTTTCTCCCTACCTCTGAATTTGTTCATGCGTGACGTGACATAAAGTCGTGACCTCGTCTTTACCCGCTAAATTTAGAGGGAAACTGCGTTGATCAGCCAGAGATTACGTGACGTCGATTTCCCCTCCAAATTAGCGGAAAACTTAACCCAAAATAATTAGCCATGAAAGTTTTGCGCCAAAGTTTGCGGGGGAAACTAATAACTTGTTTATTAAGTTCACACGTGACATCATTTTCATCGTTATTTTGGCGGGGAAAGCTGAACCCCCTCAATTTAGTAGAGACATTTTTAGGCAAACGTGGCGGTAAATTTTTCCTTTAAATTTAGCGAGAAAACTGTCGTAACATAGCCACAAAGCGAATTTGGTTTTCCCATGAATTTGGCAGGAAACTGTAGCATTCCGTGTTACAACGCTCGCGGCTACGCCGGCAGCCCACGGCGACGCCACTCAACTTGGAAACGGGCGCCTAAGAGCTGCGCTATAAAAAAGGCGTGGTACCTAGGTAAAACAAAAAATTCAAAAAGCAAAGGAAGAAAAGAGAGTTGAGAAAATAGCTATGTCTAGCACATTATTACAGGTCAGCTTAGGGCAAGTATGTGACTGATTTCAACTCTACGGGCACTGAATTATTTATTCCCCATAATACGGAGGACAACGGGCCTAAACGCTTCAGAGCGGGAAATGGCAGTGAGATTTTAATAGAGAGAATTATTAAGCTACTCATCACATATTTCTGTCTATCTAAGTCGCCTCTGATGTACTAGGCAGAAGGGGGGGGGGGCGGGGGAAGTATCTGGCATCCTTATAAGGTCCTATATTCAGACTCAATGCTAAATTTAGCGGAAACATTGACGCCCCGTGACCTACGCACCGTTCAGTTTCTTCGCTAAATGGAGCGGAAGAATTTGACGATCATATCACCTGCCATCACTCAGTTTCGCGTAAATTTGGCTGAAATCGAGGTCATGTGACGCATGTGACCTCGCCACTGCCGCAGCATTAACGAGTTGAGGTTTGTTTTGTTCATTTCCACAAGTGACCTGCGTACGCTCTCACATGATGATGTGCATTTGCGTAACTAAATGTACCTCTTTAAAATCGTTTCTTGCGCGGTTTTGCCATGCTCATGACAGTAAGAATTCGAATAATGTGTGAGCAAAGTATGCTATCGCGGCCCATTGTTATGAGAAGAGTTGAAACGAGAAAAAACAAAACAAAATTGAGGGCTTTTAGGTTATCGCGTGACATGACCCCAAAACCCAATATACATTTTCCCTATCTGGATTGGGAACTAGAAATCCTAATAGAATTCCATTTTTGTTTTCGTGTTTTCATAAGTGATTCCTTTGTCTGCTAACTGGGTTTCAGGTTTCCAGTACCAGTTCTATGATTATAATGCAATTAAAGGCAAAGGTGCAAGCGAGCTGGAAGAAATGACGAAAATAATCCCTGCAGAAGAGGAACAACAGGGACAAAGGAATAACAAAAATGTCCAAGCCAGCTAGGGTTCCATAATCGAGATAGCGAAAAGTTACATTGGGTTTCGCGGAATGAGTTTTGCAGCGACAGTAGCTTGGTGCTCGCGTAATTTTGTCCACGAAGTTTCTCAGAATACACGGTATTTATGCATTAATGATTGCCCGGATAGTACTTTATACAGACCGCAATCTTCATTGCCAAACTCATCCCTATCATAAACCCTTCATTCGAGCAGCATAGACATTACGCTATACACAATCCTAGAGATCCCACCCAAGAAAAAAACGCACCACATCCTCATCGTGCTGAACTTTGTAGCGCCGCAAGCGAGAACGATGAATTCGGAGCCCAGGCTTGTGATGGGAGACTGCTGGTTCTGCCCCGATCAAACTCCTTGGTGATCGTTGGTAGATTAGCGCGCCCACCTACTTGAGAATATCTGAGAAGAGTGCCCCAAAACACGAAGGTTAGCCAACGCCATCGAGTGGGAGGAAAATCTCGAATCGACTGCAAGAAGCAGTCAACGTGACCAAAACTGCGTAGAAGCAGCAGTGCTGACGTGCACGACACAGAAATCTGGAGCTCGTGATGAATCCAGAACGTTCGATGCTCAAAAAACGCACGCCGATCATCTACCTCAAGATAGAAAACGAGACTTGTGATGATCTTAAATACCCTACTCGATCTTAATCACATTTCGTACTATATTTATTCCCCATCTCAAATACATTTTGCAACTTCGGGGATATATTTTCCCCGGAACATTCTACAGGTACCATCGAGACTCCAGGGCAAAAGTTGAACCGATTGCAAAATTGGAGTCAAGCGACAGAACTCAGAACAGGAAACAAGGAACGTGCAAAACTCAGTCTCCAAATGCACAACAATAGACCAAATATATATCCTGGTTTATTCGAAGTATTCTCGCGTCTATGTGTCTTCTTGTCCACTCTTTTTCTCAAGTTTTTTTCAGTAGCGCGTAACGCTTGGAGCTAACAAAGTGCTGGTGACGTCATCCGGATTTTACACTCAGACGCCACCTTTGGCGGGTTGTAGACGCCAACACGGGGTACGATCTTAGTGAACCATTTTCGGAAATCACCGGCTCAGTAGGTTCTGGAATGAAAATGCTTGCAAACACGTTTTTATTAGAGCACTGGCACTCCCTCGGTCAAAATGCTAGGTCCTGCTGGCTTTATTGACGCAGTGACCTAGATTGGGCTTCCCCATAGCTCATTTTGTGCCTATTTTGGTCTAGCTTTCGATCCCAAGCTCGCTCAAGATTTCATCCTTAAAAGCTTCAAAGCCTATTTTCAGCCAGTTGGCGTAATTTTCTTTTGAACTGGTGAATTCTAATTCTCGAGGCTTGAACATCTTGACCTCATTGTGTCAAGAATGTTTTGAACTGCTGCAGAAGGCTGACAGGGAAGGAAGTTTCAAGCGGTATGATTGACACTCTTCTGTGCTTCATTTTTTACTCCTCATTATTTGTTTGCCTGGAGGAAAAATGTCCTGACTCCTGACTTTTTCCTGGGGGAAAAATGTGCTGACTCTTGGGTGTTGACAAGCGACAGAGGCTGCTGTATTCGAGTCTATGTTTCTCCTAAGCGTGCACGTGTGCCGCTCAATAGCGAACTCATCAACAAGTTGGGCGGGAGTGTGAAATGCCGGTCTATAACGCAAGTTCCCGAATCATGAATATGACGAACTGATTGGTGAATGCGCCATGAGCTGAGACTGTCGCCAAACTAAAGCAGCGCAGGTGCCATGTCAACAAGACGCGAGTCCTGTTTGTTCAAAATATTCCGCACCCGTGATGTTTTTGGATCCGTGTTTTCGGATAAATCAGAAAAACACCCGCACGTAGAATATCGGTCAATTCGGATTTGTCCGATCGACTCCGAGTGTACGATGGGCCAATCTTCCCCTCCCTCCCCCATCACCCCCCCCCCCACCAAAAAAAAGACGAAGTAAAGGCGGTCTTTTACGATTAATTTTGATCAGCGCAAAGGGTCAGAAGTTCCCTGAAATTGCCACCAAGTTATTTTTCAAATCACGGATCATTTCACAAAAAAGGTCTTGCTGCTTATCTCGTCATGGTTCAGGACAACATGTCATTGTACTCTCAAGTCACGACAAAATTATCTGTATTGGTTTCCAGTTTGGGCCATACTATTTTTGTTTCATTAGGGAAGGAGAGGTTGTGTTTCTGTAACAGTAAAAACTATGGGCCATAGATACTTCGTAAAATTGGGAAGAGAGCACTTAAAACTTTCCTTTTACATCCCTTGTCACTCCACCTCGCTGCCACGGGTAGGATGGAATAGGATAGGATGTATACGTGCTTCCAGCGACTATCTCCAGGAGTTTTGTTTTTAAGATAGCGACGTTTATAGAAGCCACGCATGTATACTACATTTGCCGTCGGACAAATTACTATTGCCAATGGCAATTGGCACCTTTACAAAATCCGGGTGAAGAAATATTAATTGATATAAGCGTCTTTTAATTTTTAAGTTTACACTCAGGTATTCTTTTTTATTTTACATAAAGAACACTGCGAAATCAAGCTCCGAATATCGGAATTTTCAAATCAAACGTAAATAAAGTCTAATAAACTCTGGATTTGCCGAAAAAAGAAAACTCTGAAAACACCGCTTTGAATTTTACACAATAAACCCTCAGAACACGGAATCCTACTTATGATTATAATGTAGTTATTTCAAAGTAAACTTTCAATATACCAGCTAAAATGCTTCTTATGAATCATAAATTCGCATCAAATTGTGAATCTCAGCGAATTAATTGCCCATAGAATAGCCTTTTCTTGCCTTTTCTAATTAAATTATCAGCTTACAGCCACTTGCCAGTATCTTCGAATATAAGTCAATTTCTTTTTCAAGATATTTATACCCTACTCGAGATAGCTCACGCTAAGAGTTACGAACACTACACTAAGTAGGTTTTTACATGAGTTTTGAGGTTTATCTTAAATTCTTACTTTGAGTATTTGGCTGTACTAAAGAAAACTTTCTTACCCCAGGTGGAAGCACTTACAGATACTTAGGTTACCTTCAAAGCCATAGAGGGCCCGGCACATCGAGAAGCTACTGCGCAGGCAAGCTGATCTCATAGCAGCTAACCCGACGAGATGTCTCTGACGGAAAGGGGCTCAGAATAAGATAGATTGCTCGTTTATCAAGTGCTCATTGTGAACCAATTAACGTATCACATACACTTTCATAACTTCAGGGTCTCAGAGATGAACTGGCTGAACACTGCGATTCGTGAGGTGGTCAAGACGGTCCTCGGTTTACCGATCAGTACATCAAAGACGCGACTTCTGATGCTGAGGTGTCCACAACATAGTAGAAGAGCTGGTCGAGGCGCAGAAGCGAGGACAACTCACACGCCCTCACTGCCCCACAACTGGGCCGAGCGACGCTGCAGGAGGCTGTGATACCGCCGTTTTCACGAAGGATGAGCCACCCACCGCAGCGCTCTGACCAGGCGCGGACATCAAAATTGCGCACAGGTGGTACCTTTTCTCACGTTTAGGCACCCAGAGCAAGCAAAGGTCGTCGTGCGAAAGTCGTAGCGACTCTGTGGAGTCTGATCATAGCGCGCACACTGGCGTTATTGAGGAATCAAAGGGTGCGAATTCTCACTAACTGTCGGGTTTCTTTGGCGTGACTGAATGCATCTATTATTGTAGGTGGTAGGCGAAGCTCTGGGTTGCAGAGGAAGGAGGGTACCGAGCAGGAACCGGGGTTCGCGGCCGAAGAGGAGGTAGAAAGGTGTGGAAGCCAGTTGTATCGTGACACGAAGAGCTATAGCGAAGGTTACAAAAGGCAGTACTTTGTCCCGGTTGGTGCGGTTTGAAGAGACGTAAATGGAGAACATCTCAGTAGTGTTCGGTTGGATCGTTCGATGATGCATTTGTTTGTGGATGACAAGGGTGAGTCTCCTTGTGATGGATAGGACAGGAGTGTAATACTTCAGCCACGACTCGTGATAAGAAAGGCCCGTACTCGATCGCTCAAAGCTCACTAGGCTCTCCATGCTTTAAGGTAACTTCTTGCAATAAAAACAGAGCGATGTCTACTGCAGTACCGGTGGGAAGTGCTCCAGTTGCTGCGTACCGAGTCTGGCATGATACTGCCACTGCGTCCACCGGTTCCCGGCTCTTGCAAAATGGAGGAACCGAGTAAGTTCACGCCAAGTGCTGGAATGGGGTTTCAGGCGGTGTTGTGTTTTGCAGCAGTCCGGCTGGTCCTGAGGGCAGCTTTTTTGGAGCTGGCAGAGGTTACTGGAAGAAACGTGTCGTTTGACACTTCGATAGATTTCGGGTCATTAAAACCGTTGTTTTGCTTTCGTAAGTCCGGACAACTCCTAGGTGGCAGACGACGAGGTGTCGTGTAATTGCTGAAGGAGGCTTGTCTGCAGTTGTTTTGGGATGAGGAGGACCCAGGATAGTCCGTCAGGTATGAAGTTTTGTCTGTGAAGACCCGATAATGGAGATGATAGAGGCCGCAGAAGGCAGATTTGTGCCAGCCATCAAGCCGTCAAGGACGTCTTGGAGGCTGGATCGAGACGCTGCTTATGTGCGAGATTGAGAGGTTAGAAATGCGGAAGTTTGAATTCATGGAGAGCTTACATCCGGTGTGTCCACAGCATGGCGGGCTAGGCAGTCGGCATCTTGATGTAATTTGCCGGATCATGTAATTTGCCGGATAAGTCTGTCCGATGTGGCAGCGCCCACATTTGCTGGTATGTTATATATAACTTCCTTTTCACAGGGGGCGTATTGAGTTCGGAGCCTGGTGTTACATTTCTCTTTGGTGTTAATTGTGTGCTTGATTAATTTTCCGACGCATTGAATAAGACTTATTAGGCACCGAGCAGAGGACTTGCCTGTTTTGCCGGTGCTATCTTTTCAAACTTAAGGGTAACCCGCGAATATATGGGATTGCTAGAAAGGGTGGTCCGGTTTTTTTTTTTTTTGGTTTACTCGTAACATTATTCCTCTTGATGGTGTGGCATATTTTCTCACAAATGGAGGCCATCATGTGTTTCGGGTATCCCGCGTTATGAAGTATGAATGTTCCGATTCATAAGGGAAAATACCTTCCCCGATCGTGCTTGATATTTCCAACATACATGCCCAGTTTGGAATGTCAAAGCTTCATTCAGAAACCGAATGGAATATTCCACAAGAGTCTCATGGGTGAAGGTTAAACCCATGCAGCTTTTTGGAACAGTGTCATGGTGATGTGGACGTATCCGTCTTCTTTTTCGTTAATTTTGTGGTGCATAAAATAAGCAAATTGTCGACATATCTAAAGATTCCCGCTATGCGTGTATCTTTTAGGACCTCCTGGATGGCTCGTCCACACATGCGCAAGAAAATATCACATAAAAAGTGGAGCCACTTGTGAGCCAATACACACCACAATTTGCACGTACTCATGTTCTTGGTGACCTACTACAATGGCTGACTGGTAAATACTAGAAGTTCGAAGAAATGGCCTAAGCGCATCCTGCAATATTTTGGAAATTAAAAAGCCCTATTTCTTTGATGGTGGTTTGAATGACTTGTAGGAGGCTTGTGTGTGGAAAAAAAATGAGAAAGACATTTACAATCCCTTGTAACGCCGGATTAGAACGCAGCTCTTGAGGATGAGAAGGGAAGGGGACTGAGGGAGAAGGTGGAAAGTCCCCCACTACTAACCATTGTGACGATGACGATGACAATGACGTCAGCGTCTGCGTTACTGGTGATTTCACTGATGACGTACACGCAACGTCACTAATTACGTCATCAGAGACGATGACGTCATCACGATGACGTCACGTGACGTCACACCAATAACGCCATCGTCATCGCCCCTAATAACGTCATCAGTGACGTAACGTGTGACGTCATCGGTGACGTCACCAGTGACAGCACGCGTTCCATAATGCACCACGCGGTTACGCCGACGGCGACGGCAACGCTGCCAGGCCGGAAACGGGCGCCTAAGAGCTGCGCTCGGAAAGAAGGAATGAATATAAATTAAGAGATAAAGAAAGAGTAATAAACCAGTTGGTTGTCCAGCGGTCGGTTCGCTATTCGTTTCTACTGTCGTCCTCCTTCCCTTGTTCGGCTGGTTCCACCCAAGTTGTATGAGAACCCACTAGCACAGCTTATTTCTTAAGTGAGTTACCGGATGATCTGATGGGGACTAGTCGTCAGTACCGTGGAAACGAGCAAATGCCGTATAGTAAACGAATGTAATGAGTGCACCGCACATACGGAGGGACAAGATAATTCGACCGTTTGCGCTCCGTAGAATTTTGTGTCGGGTGGGGACAACACATTTTTTAATTGTCGTCTAAAATATTTTTACAGTATGAAAAAAGCGGCGCCTTTGTTTACAAGTTCATGCGTCGGTATATCGTCAATGTAAATTAGCGTTCGGTTACGAGCGGTGCCAAAAGCACTGTGAAGAAGCTTTTCGGGCAATACGTGGGATGCCGTGTTTCCTCCTGAACCTGCATGGTTTAGTTTTTCGAGAGCCTGCGAAGTGAAGGGCGGTGACGAAGTGTGACGGGGAATCGTCGATAGGTATCGGCGGCGGTGTGAAGTCGGCAACCGATGATTATGCGACGGGACATTCAGTGTGTCGTCTTGAAAATGGCGGCGATTTGAAAAAAGTAGAAAACTGCCAATTGTGCGGGCGGCGGTGTATGGCTGAAAAGGTACGTTGTTTTGTGCTATAATTATTGCGGCATTAGCGAGCGACATGACCTGCCCTGCTACCGTTGAAGCAGAATGGGACGGTTTGCATGAGTGCGCCACTCCAGCAGGGTCTTGACGTCGGCGTAGCATAAACCCTGGTCTGGCAGCTGTTGAACGCAAGCTGCAGCAGTCGGCCACATGGGCATGTGCCTCCGGTAAGGTGCGACACCGTGGACGCTGAGGAGAGTCATAAATACTGTCCAACACTCTCCTGACGACGCTTTGCACGACAGAGACAGATACAGCGTTCGCTGCCAAGTAGAAGGAAGGGACAACGGTGTCCGACGGCATCATGGCTTCAAGCTCACGGCGAGCAGTTTTCGTTATTTTAGTTGACGTCGTATCAGTATCTTCGCATGATGATTTGGAAGGGGTGTTAGGTCGTCTCACCAACTTGTGTGCAATTCGACGATTTTTTGCCGCTTTATACCGACCGCCTTCCTTGAGCACATGTTCTAGAGTCATACAGTTTCTGATGATTAGGAGTTGAAAAGCATCATACCCAATTCCGCTGAGGATATTGTCAGGCTGTGGCATTTTAACATTAGCTTCACGGCAGAGGGCGAGGTCATCCTGAATGTAGGTAACATAGGACTTTTTGGTCGTTTGCACACTTGATGCCATTTTTTCTCATTACAGTGAGCTTTCGTCCGGTTACATGGCCAAAGGAGTCTTCAATATGGATTTGTGTAGATTCCAGAAAGTCAATTCTTATTCGTAAGTCTGAAACCACGTGAGAGCCGTATCCTAGATATAGAGTGCTATGTTTTTTAGCATGATCGTGTTGCCCCAACGGTTGTGGACGCTCGCTTTCTCGTAGAGATATAACCATTCTTCTACTTCTTGCTCACCCGTGCCGGTTAAAGGCCCAGGGTCGCGAGCCTTCGCAGTACCAAAAGTTGCGCCTGTAGAGGGGGAGAGTTGACTCAGATGCTCCGCCTTCGGGTGGGGCGCCGGGCGCACTGGTCATGATGGGCGGAGGTGGGAGTCGTGGGGTTCTCAAGTCGAGGCCGGCGAGCGCTGTACGCCTGCCTCCGCAAAAGGTGTTATGGTGAAAGTGGGGTTTGTTTACCGGTGATCAAGATGGTAGAACATAGAGATGACAGTGTCCGTTTCCAGCAAAGAAAAACAAGTGATCATACCTGTTAAAAAAAACAGCAAGAAAATCAAACTGGTCATGCGGGTTTAGCAGGTTTTAAGCTGGTTCGAGCTGGTTTGAGCTTATCAAGCTGGTTCAAGCTGGTTCTAGCTGGCGCTGCAGCTGCGAAAGCTGGTACTTGAGCTGGTTTGAGCTGGTACTGAAGCTGGTTCAAGCTTGCCAAGCTGGTTAGAGCTGGTCAAGCTGGTCTTGCTGGGAGCGCGCCTGACAAGTTCAGCTAGAGCTGGCCGGAGTGGCATTGATGGGAGCGGGCGCGCCAAGGTCGGCGTTGGCTGGGACGAGGCCGCGTCCTGTTCTTTGACCTCTCGTTTTTGGTATAGACCTTTTTCGTGTAACCCCAAACCCAGCGCGCAACTGACCCACTCGCATCCTCGAACCAGCGAACACCCGGTGCATCTCTCGGGCACAGGGTATGCAACCGCGCAGGGTATGGGCGAGTAGGCCTACTGACGGTGTTGACGAGCGCGTTGAGCGCGTCACGTTTCTCGAAAGCATGCTGCTTCGTCCGTGGGCTACTTTTGAATAGTTTCTCTTTACCGTGCAAAGATGTCAGAAAATTGTCGATCGTCGGGCTACCATTGCGTCGTGTTCGGGTGTAGTAACAATTTTTCCAAACGGAAGCGCAGCCGTGCCAAGTGGTGCGATGAGCACAAGAAGCCGCAATGCGAGTGTGGCTGCAACATTTTTCTTCTTCACGCGTTCCCGACGGATTCCGAGTTAAGACGACAGTGGATTGCGAACGTCAATCGTGAGGGCTTTGTCCCAAACTCATCGTCAAGGGTGTGCTCAGATCACTTCGTTGACGGCAAGCGGACCGCCTCCAACCCAGTGCCGATGCTCCGATTGGGATATCACCGCAAGGTATGTCATCATTTCACGGCATGGGCTATTCGTTTAAATACATTTTAAGCAATCGGTTCATCGAGCGGCGTTTCATCGACAGGTCGTTTTACGCTGCAATGTTTCAGCCAAAGTCGGTCGTGGTTTCAGCATCAATTCATTGATTCGAAACGAACTCCTGTTCATTTCATCAACACAGCTTGCGACGGTTCGTCGACAGCTTTTTCGCGCCATAGCCATGCATATTGACTCTTTGGTGGCGTTAATGTCACTGGTAGCATTGGGGTAGGGCTTTGGGAGACTCAATCGACAGAGCGACGCTGAGAGCGGTGAGCGGTTACCTCGGCCGCCGGCCTCCTCATTCCATTAAAAGGTTAATAGGCGCGAACAAACAGAACGAAAAGACACGCGTACGACACGGGCAGGTGTCGTACGTGTGTGTCTTTTTTCGTCCTTTTAACCTTTTAATCGATATGAACCAACTATCCCCAACCAAAGTTTTATTGCTCCTAATTCCGTCTTTCTCTGATTGAGTAACCGTCTGTAATGAGGCGTAGTGTGTCGCCACGATCCCACAGGCACGAGGCTACGGCTTCTACGGCGGCCGCTTCCCACTCTCATCGTCAATCACTGCTCCATTGAGTTCGTCCCTACGAGCCCTGCAAACCCTAGATGCCGCTAGATTTATTCCAGGCCAGTGACGTCAACGCTTATCCAATCAAGTTCCAGCGAGTTTAATTATTTGTCGACGAAACGTCGCAACAGTGTGCGGTTCGCGCAACCAATTTTGCTGGAGCAGTGCAGTGCCGACGAAGCGTGCTTCGAGGAAACGTTTGTCAATAAAGATACAAACCTCCTTATTGTTTTTTTGTTTTTTTTATCAACTACTTTCGGTTGTTTTGATCACACCTGTGGAATTTTCTGCAGGTTGTTCTAGGCCGCAGACAGCTTGAACGAGAGTATGTGCCACCGCTCAAGTTGCAGGTACCAATTGCCGAGAGCTTACATGTATGCGTAACAGGCTTGATTATGTAATGTTTCTTTTTTTTTTTTGTAGAAGCTCGACCAAAACTCGCGGCGGTCTTCGTCCTCGTGCTTTCAAGGAGTCAAGGTAAGGTGCATGGACGTTGCAATACAAACATATTGAAGTTGAGTCCTTATCTTGGAGGGTACCCTTCTAAATAATTTATTTGAGCTGTTTGAATTCTTCCTGTACGAGGCACAAATGCTCAAGCATGCTGGATAACATAAGTTTTTTGTTACTCTCTGTTAGAAACCGCTGGCAAGCACTGCCACAAATGTAGGGCCTCAGCCGCCAACTCTGTTGACAGCCACGCGGCTATCCGGTCTGGTAAGCAGACCTTTCCACTTGCCTCTCGTCTTGTCCCCCATTGTAGGGTGTCAATTGACTGCCCACTTTTCTCATGGCATAGCAGGCGCCAGAATCCATGGCTGGTACTAACATTGGCCCTTGTTCACGAACTGTTTTGGGAACCACTCAGCTACCCAATGTGGTAAGCAGACAGTTGCACTTACTTCACAGCTCGCTTCGTTGTCTAGTGAAAATGACTTTGATATTTTGCTTGGCACAGCAGTCGCCAGCATGCACTGCTGTCACTAACATTGGTCCTTGTGCACCAACTGTTTTGAGAACCACTCTGCTACCCAGCGTGTTGGACAGACCTTTGCACTTGCCCCTCGTCTTGCCCTATATTGCACATTGTTAATTGCTTGCCCACCTTTTTCTCTGCACAACAGTCACCACGACACACTGCTGCTACTAACATTGGGCCGAAGCCGCCAACTACTTCGGGAACCACTCGGCCACCCAGCATGGTGAGCAGACACGGCAATCGCCAGCATGCACTAACTGTCAGCTCACTCTTTGTTGTCCAGTGAAAATGACTTTTCGGTTTTCTCCCTGCACAGCAGCCCCCAGCCACCGCTGCTCCCGACGTTGGTCCCCCTCGCCGACGGTCACGACTGTAAGGGTCCACGAGGCTACCCAACACGTGAGCAGACAGTTGCGCTTGCGGTCAGCTCGCTCTTGTTATCTAGTGAAATGACTTTCGGTTTCTCTGCACAGCAGCCCCCAGCCACAGCGTGAGTCCCCCTCGCCGACATTCACGACTGTGCAAGGGTCACGAGGCTACCCACAGTGAGCAGACAGTTGCGCTTGCTGGTCAGCTCGCTCTTTGTTGTCTAGTGAAAATGACTTTCGGTTTTCTCTCTGCACAGCAGCCCCCAGCCACAGCTGCTCCCGCAGACGTTGGTCCCCCCTCGCCGACATTCACGACTGTGCAAGGGTCCACGAGGCTACCCAACACGGTGAGCAGACAGTTGCACTTGCTGGTCAGCTCGCTCTTTGTTGTCTAGTGAAAATGACTTTTCGGTTTTCTCTCTGCACAGCAGCCCCCAGCCACAGCTGCTCCCGCAGACGTTGGTCCCCCCTCGCCGACATTCACGACTGTGCAAGGGTCCACGAGGCTACCCAACACGGTGAGCAGACAGTTGCGCTTGCTGGTCAGCTCGCTCTTTGTTGTCCAGTGAAAATGACTTTTCGGTTTTCTCTCTGCACAGCAGCCCCCAGCCACAGCTGCTCCCGCAGACGTTGGTCCCCCCTCGCCGACGTTCACGACTGTGCAAGGGTCCACGAGGCTACCCAACACGGTGAGCAGACAGTTGCACTTGCTGGTCAGCTCGCTCTTTGTTGTCCAGTGAAAATGACTTTTCGGTTTTCTCTCTGCACAGCAGCCCCCAGCAACCGCTGCTGCCGCAGACGTTGGGCCCCCGTCGCCGACAGTTCACGACTGTGAAAGGATCCACGAGGCTACCCAACACGGTGAGCAGACAGTTGCACTTGCTGGTCAGCTCGCTCTTTGTTGTCTAGGGAAATTGACTTTTCGGTTTTCTCTTGGCGCAGGAGCCCCATTTACTGACTAAGCGTTTTTTGCACTTTCGACCTCTGGAAATAAGACATTCTGTCTACAAATGTATGCTCACAACATGCTCTCGATATGGGCTAAGTGGGAAAAAATGTCGAACTTCTGTATTCGCGCATCTTGCGAAAAATAATAAGGTCACAAAAAAGCCCCAAAAGCCAAGGCATCTTTAGCTGAGGTTGGTTGAATTCCTGGCACCATTTTCATAAACCTATATGGGCAGGCATTTACTTGTTTGAACAGATCAGCTTGCTACATAATGCGGCACTCTTCAGGCGAACAAGAATTTGCTGTCTTTCCCTACTGCTAATGTGGTGTAAATTGTTTTATAAAGAGGCACTAACCTGAGTAGGAAAATTTCATTTACTCCAGCCATTGCTACATAAGATGCGAAAAAGCGCCTATGCGTGCAAGCCGTGTCGCACAGTGCACATTTTAACGATCATTTGCGGGGCCAGGTTGTTGAAAGCAAGTTCCTAACCGACCTCGACAATGCCAGACACAAATGAATAAGTAAGGAGTGCCCTGTTGTCTCGTGCACCAAAGAATTGTAGACAAATACGACATACTGCACAGACTGGTCCCAGTCTCGGTGATAAGCGGAGACATACTTGGTAATCATAGTTGCCAGGGTCCGGTTGATCCTTTCAGAGAGTCTGTTGGTTTGTGGGTTGTACGCAGTGGTACAGGCGTGGTTAGTGTTTGTTAACTGGAACGGCTCCTCCATCATCTCCGCTGTGAAACAACGCCCCCAATCTGTGATAGCTCTTTCCGGTGTCCAATGCCTGAGAACCATTGAATCCATGAAAGCATTAGCTGCACAGGCCGCTATTGCTTCAGGCATAGCCACCGCTTCTACCCATTTGGCGTAGCAGTATCTGGGACTCCGTCAGTGGGCCCTTGAAGTCTATTCCAATTTGATGAAGGTATGCAGAGTTCTATAAAGGCAGTGGTTGAAGTTCGCCTGCTGGGTTCCGATTAGAAGGGTTCCTTGGTGCACGTAGCGTATTACCTCGGCGAACCTTTTCAGCCGTAAATAGCATTCACAGATTTTCTTCAGCGCTCTTCTCATCTTTGCCCTGCTTTGGTGTCATTTCGGCACACAAAAAGAATTTCGCGTTGCAGGGTCCTTGGTACCGCGAGCGCCAGTCGTTCCTCTGTGAAGCCCTTGGCTCTTCGGTACAGGATGTTGTCAATGAGGAAAAAGGGCCTCGCTTTTCTCTTCAACCTTTTCCCCCGGTTTGCTCGGGCCTCTGAAGGCGCTTCATGATACACTTGAGGAACGGATCCTCGTTTTGAAGTTTGCTGATGTCTTCTCTGGATACTAACAGGAGTGGCAGCTCTTCGCCATCACGTGCAGGATTCTCGACTCCATTCGGGTTCTTCACTGTCGTCAGCCTCGTTGGCTGGCTTGGTCTGTGACTACCGTTACCGGTTTGCCGATGAAATATGGTTGGAACTGCTAAGCACTTTTTCTCTGTTGTGCTGTAGTTTATCTTTGCCTTGTTGAAGTGCCGACTTGCATGTCCGATAACAACTCGTCCTCGCCGTCTTTTTGAACGAGCACAGTGCCAATCCCAGAGCCGCAGGCGTCAATATGGATCTCGATGAGCAGGTCAGGATTGAATAATCGACGAACTGGATCGCTGGTCAGCCAGTTTTTCAGTACCCCAAAAGATTCCTGGCACGCTTGGTTCCACGTAAACATGACGTCCAACCTTGTGAGGTCATTTATTGGCCGGGCGATGCATGCTAAGTCTGACGAACCTTCCGTAGTAACCGCAGAGATCCAGGAACTCTGAACTTGTTTGCGGTTCGTTGTGGCCTTAGTATCCCGGACAGCGCGGATGTTATCTGGATTAGAACGGATGGCGTGGCCGTCTGTGATGTGGCCAAGATATTGAATGCTGTTGAAAGCAATGTGGCACTTGCTTGGTTGAAGTTGGAGCCCCGCATTATCAAGGGATTGGAAGATCCCTCGTAGGTACTGCAGTTGGTCTTTTGCCATTCAGGAAAACGCAACGATGTCGTCCAGATAGACCAGGCAGATCTTCCATAGCTGATTCACCACCACCTTGTTTATTGTGCACTACAAACGTTGCAGAGGTGTTTCATAAGTCGAATTGTTCAACATTGAACTTGTACGTAGAGCCCAGAACCAGCAGCGAAGGCAGTATTCTCCTTGTCCTCCTTATTGGGAACTTGCCAGTGGCTAAAAATCAAGTCTAGCGTAATGAACAACCTGGATCCCTGTAGCTTGTCAATGAGGTCGTCCATTGTGGAAAGGGGTGTACGTCTTTCGTGGTTATGGCTTTCACCTTGCAGAAGGCAACGCAGACGCTCGAAATATCCATCATGTGTGCGCCAGCTTCACTGGTGACGGTTATGCACTGGCCAAAGTTCGGATAATGCCTTAGGTCAGCATTTCCGAAAGCTGATCGATCGTCAATCTTGTGCTCATATTGTCACAAATGACAATTGATGAGGTAATGAGAACTGAAGCAAACTAAACGTTTAATAGGGCGAACTTGTGCCCAAAACAAAATAGAAAAAGGCTAGCATCATAGGCGTCGATGGAGGCGACACAGCTGGATCGAACACTGGGACAAGACTGACTCCGGCTCGCCACGCGGAGCCCCGTATGTACAGGGTGTCACAAAAGAAAATGTACACTGTCTTTTTTATCGCAAAAATAAACTAGGCATCGCCGAATGCTCATTCTCCGCCCAAAGGTAGCGCTAGAGGTCACAACCAGATGCCAAAGTTTCAGCCCGATCCGATAACTTAATCAAAAGTTATAAGTGATTTTCTGAAAATTTCAATGGGAAAATGGAGCCCATTTTTGCCCGTTTTCGGTTGCTGGTGCCATAAAGCCTCATGCATTCGAAAACTCCGTCGGCCGCCATTTTCCCACTGAAATTTTCAGAAAATCACTTGTAACTTTCGATTAAGTTATCAGATCGGGCTGAAACTTTGACATCTGGTTGGGACCTCTAGCGCTACCTTTGGGTGGAGAATGAGCGTTCGGCGATGCCTAGTTGTTGTTTTTTTTGCGGTAAAAAAGACAGTGTAAGTTTTCTTTTGTGACACCCTGTAGATGCGCGGGCTTCTGGAACAATCGGCATAGAAGGTTCGGCACGTAGAACATTCTAACCTCAAATAAGCAACAGGTTTCTCGAATTTACCAGAACGCAACATTACAGAAACAACAGAAAGGTGTATTCTGCGGCCAGGCATCAAACCTCGGCTTTCATGTGGGAGGCAAACATGATAACCGTTAGGCCACGGACGCGCTGCCTACTTGGCCATGCACGTGCGGCAATATGGAGAATTCCAGTAGGGGTTTTGCCAGACTGGACGGGTTTCCTGTGTTAATTTCATGTTCAGCGACATTTGTGTGCCTGATGGGACCTGTTTTAGTGGGGAAGGGGTGACTGTATTTTGTCACCAGACCTTGAAATTGCAGCTTTTCTTTAGACGACAACTCATGCCCCAGTTGAATGTGGCAAGTGAGGTCCAGGAGGGGGACCTGCTCAGTGGTGTTCTTACGATTGTCGTCGCTTTTTTGATGATCGTTCCCCTTGGAACAATCAGGGGCACGCAGTCGGTGTTGGCAATGCGAATGAAGCCCACCTCGTTCTCTATCAGTGTCAACGTCCAGGCCACACTGGCCAGGGGGTTTGTTTGGGTTGGACCAGAGGTTCCACCGTCGGCTGCTATGCGCACTGCAATGAGGGCCTCGGTTTTCGGCGGCAGATGCAGTTCCTTGAGGCATTGTACACTGGCAGTATCAGGCGAATTTGTTGGATGCACAGCTCGGGGTGTGGAGCCAGTCCTTGGAGCTCGATCCTTTTCTTTGGAAAGTCCAACACCATCTTGGTTCCCTAGCAGAACAGCAATCCACACACCTCATGCGGGAAGCCTGGGTGTACCACACGTTGTCTATACGCTCACTTTTGGTCCAATGTGAACGCTAAATTCCACTTCCCCACACGAGTTCACCAGCTACCAGTTCACAGCGCGCACAAGGAGTCCCGAAGGCCAGATAGTCCTGCCCATTCTTGTGACCAGGGTTTTCGATATCACGTTCACAACTGCTCCGGTGTCAATAATCAATTGGAGGTCTTTTCCATGGGTCATGGCTGACAGAGTGATGAGCTGTGTGAACAGAGCCACCTTGTTTTCAGGGAATTCGGGCTGTGAGACCTGAACCTACCGGTTTCCCGGCTGGCCCATAACAGGAGCTTGAAGTGGTGTAGTCTCTGGACACTGACGGTGTTTGAGTTTGCACCTGTGTTACATTAAATGCAAAGTAGGCGAGGCTTCGCGCCAAGCAAGTTTGTTCGGTTTGGAAACTACTTTCTTGTTCCAACGGAACAAGAAAGTTTCAACGAGAACTTTGAAAAATCTACAGATTTCTGCTGATTTTTAAAGCCAAAATTTACTATTTCCTTGGTGGGTGTGGCAAAAATCAGCTTGGAAGTTGTAGATCAACCTTCATATTCTCCAGACCTTGCTCCCAGTTTATTTTTCTGCTGCATCACTTGAAGAAGCACCTACCGGGACACTGATTTCACGATGATGTGTTGAAAAAGCCTTTTAATAATTTCAGAGTTGTGAAATATCGTCTTTAGGAGTCTGAGAAATGGCTAAGAGGTGTGTTTACTGCATTGGTGATCATGGGAACTGAGCTGAAAAATAAAGAATGCTCTTGTTCTTTTTTTTTTTCAGTGTTAGGTTAGAACTTTTAAATGCCCATGACAATACTTCCCCTCATGCTTGAGGTTCAATTTTTTTGGATACATGTGAAATCCGTTTTAATATTTCTGGGTTTTCATTTCCTTAAGTAAAAATGACTTGGCTGGCTGATCTGCTCTTGAAAACATTGACTAATTCCTCCTGGCCCCTGGCACTCAATTTGTTCAGACAAGTGATGCATTGTAAAAGAGACACTGAAGGTGAACAGAAAGTTAGGGCACAAACAAGCTGGTCATGGTCGAACATTATTGACTAAAAACTCTGAGACTGGGACGAGAAGGGACAGACAAACACAGTCTCAAGGGGGTCTAGTCAATAATGTACACTAAATATAGTTTCGAAAACTTGTCCAGTTTACATACTTCACATGTGCAATAATTGAGCAGGAAACAGGAATATGTTGGCTGAAAATGTTTACACATTTTCAGCAAACAGATGACTGGTCTCGGTTGCGTGACCGTTGGCATATCTGGGAGGATGGAATCGAGAAACGTTTATTGTGCACTATGAACTAGACATTCACTTCAGTGTCCCTTACACACTCTCTGATATTGTTTGTGTGTGTGACCTTTCACGTCACTAGTGGATGGCGTTTTCGACATAGTACTGTTGCTGCTTATCTGCTTGTTTTGAAAAAAAATAAACAGGAATATGTTGGCTGAAAATGTTTACACATTTTCAGCAAACAGATGACTGGTCTCGGTTGCGTGACCGTTGGCATATCTGGGAGGATGGAATCGAGAAACGTTTATTGTGCACTATGAACTAGACATTCACTTCAGTGTCCCTTTCACACACTGTGATATTGTTTGTGTGTGCGACCTGTCACGTCACTAGTGGATGGCATTTTTGACATAGTACTGTTGCTGCTTATCTGCTTGTTTTGAAAAAAATAAACTTTTTGTAAAAAGTGGTGTATTGGGATACTCTTAAATGCGTTGCATAATTAAGGAGCATTACCGATAGTGAACAAACCTAAAGAATATAGGCACCTTAATCTGTTTTATGACGTTGTTACAGACCGATGTGCTGGAAGTATTTCTGCGCTTCGCATAGGTTGCCTTTGGGCGAGTTGTATCACGAGGCTGCCACCGCAGACATTCTGCGTGTCCCTCCTGTAAGTCCAGTAGTGTGCAATACAGACTGATAAAACATGACCAAGACTGGCGTTTCCTTTCCTCGGAGCGACATGAAATAGCCCAGACCGATTAGTTCCCCCACCATTCGCTGCTTCAGGCATGCTCTAAAACCAAAATTTTCACATGGCTCGCAAATGGTATGTGAATGATGTCTCACAAAAGATTTTATTTTCAATTGTTGCTGCCAGGTGAAACCAGTTGTAAAATCTCTAAAGAAAATATTGTACATACTGAGAGTGCCACATGGTAAGAGCAAATGTTGAACTCGACTATTAAACATAACCCCAGTTTCAGAAATGAAGTCGAAATGTCTTGGAACTGTTTATGCAACAAGAAGTTAGTTGGATTTGCCAAACAAAAAGAAGCAAGTAGCGCACATATCTACTTTAATAGTGTTTGGAGAAGGTCTTACGAGATTTGCTTGTTAGAGAAAACAAATAATTCTGCTCCAAGTTTGAAGCCCGTGTATTTCGAAAGAACCCCCTAATAACTTGTCTGAAAGATTCATACAAGTATCTAGGTATGGGCAAAATGCATCTGAAAATGTACCAAAAACACACACAGGACGGTTTTACAAAGATGTATTTAAATGCAGTTACAATTCTCACAAATTTATAGAAAGTCAAAATACAAAAAAAACATGAGCAACTCTTCCAAACTACTTTTCAATTAAAATAATGTTCCCACAGTCCGATATGAACAATAACCACGACGAACTGCTCGTCGCGAAGTAAGGCAAAACTTTGGCATCAAGTCACTCGTTCCCTCATTATTTTCCCTTAATTGTTTAACAGTGCTTGTGCAAAATTCTGCATGAAGGTGGCTGGTGTTTCGATGGCCGGTATGCTGGCTTTGCATCTCAGTTACCGCAGGATAAAATATTACCTTAACGAAAGTGCTCACTCTGGTGACCTTTGTTGATCGGCGTGGTTAGCTGGTGGTCGGTCTGGATGAGTGCTGGCGTTCATTCTGCAATTTTAATTTTCGTCGCACGAATGCAAATGCTGCAAAAAGGAAAAAAAACCGACAGTCCAGGCCGGGTAAGTCGGACATCAGGTTGTTCATCGCGCTTAGTCCGCTTTGGCAGCATGCCGTCAAAAACGTTGAGGCGTTCCTCCAGCGTATTACCTGCTGTTTAAAGATCATGCTCTCGTCGTTTGGCGGCGGATGGTTAACAACATTACGAGTCGCCGGTCACAACAGCCTGCCTGCGTACAAATCCGTCTCGCTGTTCGGTTCATTGAAACCATCGAAGTACAGCCGGACGTAACCGTGGTGATGAATACATTTTATCATGACTCTTCGCTGCCGCGGTTTCATTCGCTACGTTCTGCTCACGCCGGACATCTCGAACATGGACTGGAAACCTGGCAGGGCATTCTCAACGCGCTATGCCAGCAATATTCGGTTGCTGGAACGTTAATACGCTCAGCCGTCCAGTCTGGTGACTTTCTGGCGATCGATGCGGCGCGGTCTATCAACGTTGATTTTGTTTGGTGATAATCGCCTTATATTGAGTAAATCATGCGCGTGTGATGCACCTACATTGTCTCTCAGCGATTTAAGGCGGCGTTAAGCGTACTCCACTACTCCTGCTCGATGTCAATGCTGTGTGCATGTGCAT